>PVJI01034851.1:0-10127 GCA_004026765.1 Micronycteris hirsuta | reverse complement strand
TGTGGTAGACGGAGGATGCCAGTTGGCATGTCTCTTCCCAGCTCTGCGTTGACAGTGTCATGCTGATAGCTTGAGATCAGCCAGACGAGAACATTTGCACCGAGGAAATTGCAAATAGAACAAATCCAGGCTTCCCCTTACCTCTGCCATTTGCCAGCATGGTCCTGCCTCTTTTTACCTTTTCTCAGGACCTTTTCTTCTCCTCCTCCTTTTTCTTCTTCTTCTTCTTGTTCTTTCTGTAATATTAACCCTCTCTCCCTCTTCTTCTCTCCTATTTTTTCTTTCTTTTCTCCTCTCTTTTTCTCTTCTGGGAAAACACCACCAACAAGACAACAACAATGAAATAAAAAAACAACCAATGTTCTCTTAACACAAACAACATTTAAAGCCACAGAACTTTAAAAACAAAAAAGCAGAAAGTTGTCCTAAGGATAATGTGCTGGTTAAGGAAAAGGAAAGCTATGAAGTTTCCAATGAAATTAGAAATAGTCAAGTACCAGTCTTCCCTAACCAAACACAGGTCAAAGTGCTCAGAAATATTCTGTTATTTGTCTATTTCATTTTTTGCTCTGTGAAAGCAATCTTTAAAGTGTGTATTCAAAATAAGGCTCATCACATGTTGATTTGAGATAAGAGCAGACCTTAGTGGGTAATGATATTAAAAGTGCTCATTATGCTGATAATATGATATTGCAAGTGGAAATATGTGGACATATGAAAATACATACACTAACTACTTAATAACTATAAACACCCCACAGGGGCAATAACACAAAGTAAACTATTAGTAAATGAAAAGTCATTCTAACATGCGATAAAGCATGAAGAAGTCCTCTTCAACCTGATATATGCACAGGAATGGCAAGAATAAGTAGCAGCACCTTCGTTTTGGCTAATATAAAATTCTGATTCATGTACATCAAACTGTCAATCTCATTGGACCTTTATTTTCCCTCTGGTATTAGCGTCTGTTCATGCCCCTCGTAGGTCTCTTGAGTGGAACTGATTGGCAGGTGAGGCAAATCCCATAGTGGCAGCCCTCTCTAAGGAGGATTGATGACCATGTAAGAACAGGCATTAACCTTAAACGTGGCTTATTAACCTAGATGCCTGGAGGCTGTGTGCTGAGGTGCCAACATTTCCTTCGGGCTCAGTCAGTTGGGCCCCTGGTCATTAGCATTTTCAGTGGAGACCTGGGTCTAATAGGAAAAAACAGCTTCCTGTCCTTGAAATGAAATTGTTGTTACTGACTTCGAAAAGGAAGGAGCAATAACAAATGATGCTCTTATCCAGATACAGTGTTTTGAGAGAAAGTATTTGAGGAAGTGGCCAGCATCTTTCCTGAAATAAACGTTTAAAAACTGTGTGCAAAAAAAGTCAGAATTAGGAATGTTAACGTAGTTTAAGATTGGGATGAAAGAATTGGGATCCACTATCTAAGCACCTCTTCTGCTTTTTAAAAATACCTGAACACAGTCTGTCCCTGTAAAGTCGTTTGCTGTCATAGTGAGAATGATCTAGACTTCTAGTCTCTGGACAGTGTTATCAAGTGTTCTATCTAGAAGCCACAAGGCATCTTTAAATGCTTCTTCAGAAATTTGGATGGCTCTGAAATATAATTTTCAAACACCTTGGAGTCTTCTAATGAGAAATATGTCCCTTATTATACAATATCAGTATTTATATATCATATATTGCAATTAATATACATTTATATAATTTCATACATTTTATGATATATATTTACAATTTTATGTAATATACACTATTACACATGTACATAATGTATGATTTTATATGATAGAATTATTGTATATTTTAACCGTAAATATTAAATATAATTGCAAAATGGATATAAATATGCAATATAACTATTAAATATTATAAACAATCCAGTAGAAAGTAAGGATGAACTCAGAAAGCCAGTGCCTTGCTTATTTTAATTAACCATGATCAGAACAAAGGTGGTATCTGAATTACCTATCTGAGAGAAGGTAATAGGAATTCTACATTTGCATAAAGAAATGCCTTTTAGACAGCTTTGGGAGAGATAGAGTAAGCACAGCAGAGGGTGCCAGATGCATGATGCTGGCCCAGAGTGCTCCCGGGGGTCAGTTTTCTGGGGAAATTGTCGGAATGTGCATTTAAATTGGACATCCTATTTAGCATGATGGACAGATACAGTCAAGGCTGGGAGATTATTCAAATGAAGACCATAACGTGTGACCTCTGACCGATCTGGAGTGGAAATTCCAATGGGAAAAATAACTAAGTGAAGCACACCCAACTCCACACTCTCCATTTAGGACACTCCCCTCATTGGTGGTAACAGCAGCTGGCCTGATGTGGCCAGAGAGGACCAGGGTAATATTTTTTCTTCCAAATGAAGACCGGACAATTCAGCATATCATTAAAGACTATTGTTCCTCAGCTGTTAGAGATGGTCCTATGCTCTAGGCATTAAATCATAAATACGGTTTTTAAAATTGGAGGTGGTTCTACTCCATGTTTGACTGTGAAGGGTTCTGCTGACAAAGAAGGCAGCGTTAAGTGTTGTTCGAGCATGACCGGGATGGGAAACCGCGGCTTCCCTCCCCTCCCCTCCCCACCCCAGAGCAGCTCTGGAGGAACAACACAAGCAATATGGATGCATAGACTAGAATAAAAAGCAAAGGATAATTGCCTGATACAAATTTCTGTGAAGCCCAAGGCTTTCTGGTTGCAGCAGCCTGGGGTGGAGGTGGCCCGACTAAGCAGGTGGAGTCAGGGTTGGAAGAAAGACTTTACCTGGTTTCTTGCTAGGTTGTCTCAGAGGCAACAGTCAATCCTTTCTTCTTCAGATGCTGCTACATAGCACAGGCCACGGAAATCAATGGAGGTGACGTTAAGGGCACAGCAGGGCCTTAAAGGGGTGAAGAGTTGATGAAAACGGACTAGTCACCTTTCGATAATTTCTTGTTTACCTCTCCGCCTTCACACTCCTAGGGCTAATGGATGGAAGACTGCCTCTTTTCAGAGCTGGTATTCCTAATGATGTACAAGTGCCACGGGAACAGATGAGTGGCAGCAAGTGAGAGGGATCACTGCGCAGACCTGGGCTCATTCCGGGCTCTCCTCCTCCTTAGATTCAGATAGCGGTAGTAGACCAGGACCTAGCTTTTGGGTTTTCCTCAATACACCTTATTAGATGGAGTAGCTCACTAATGCCTCCAGGAAAGCATGCGCTCACAGACCAAAAATATCAGACCCTCGATCAAATAATCCCTACAAAACACATATCATACACACACACAGAGAATGAGAGAGAGAGAGAGAGAACATACAACCAAAGAGTTATTAAAACAGAAAGCTCAACAATTTAAAAGAAGTAAAATAAATATAAAGAGATAAGGAATGATATAAGTCCATAATTAATAATGATAAAAAAGTGTGAAAATATTGGGTATGAAAATTGTAGATTTGATGTAGAAAACAATACAGAGATAAAGGGTTGGAAATCAGATGAAAGAACTTCCTCAGAAAGCGCCGGGCATTCTACGCTGATGAAAGACAGATTTGAACAAGGAGGGATGAACATCACGGCCGATACATAGCCAACAATATCAAAAGCTCAAATGGATGGAACTGAGAGGAGAGACAGAGAAGCTAATAACTGCATTTGGAAATATTAAAACACTCCTTTCAGGAACTAATAGATCAAAAAAACTGAGAAAAAGGCAAATAAAACAAGAGATCTGAATATACTTGAGTTTTATGTATCTCTACAGAAACATTTCATCTTTATCAATATCTGTATCACCTATATTTACTTATACATACATAAATGCTTTACTCAAAGAGTATATTTCACTACTGAGAAAATGATATTTAAAAAAAATGTATTACACATATATGTTAGGGCAGATATAGGAAGTCTCACTATTGAATGCCAAAGGATCAATTTTTTACAGACTATATTCTGTAAAAATAATGAAGTAAATTTAGAAATATACAACAAAAATAGCCAAAATTTCTATAAACTTGGAACAGAAATAACATACACAGTATGTAATTTTTCTCCTTAAAAAAGCAATCGTAGAGAAAATTATGAAACGTGTACCACTGATAAGCGATGAAACACGGCGTGATGCTCGGAGGGCACTGCTAAAGCAGTGTTTAGAGAAAGAAAAATTATTTTCAGTGTGTCAATCGGAGCGCATACAAACTTTAAAACAAACAAGCAAAATATACAACTCCAGAAGGCAGAAAAAGAAAAACTGAGCAAACTCAAAGAAACCAAAGGAAGAAAATAAAAGAAAAAAGAAAAATTAAGTAATGAAAATATATAAAATAATAAAACTCAAAGCTAAATTTTATAAAGATTAGTAAGATGGACTTTAGCCAATTCTGATCAAGGAAGAAAGGGAGATGCCAATAAAGAAAATCCTGAATAAAATGAGGAAAATGCAGATTTAAAATAATATAACATATTTTGCCCTGGCTGGTGTGGCTCAGTGGATTGAGCTCTGGCCCACAAACTGAAAGGTCACCAGTTCGATTCCCAGTCTGGGCACATGACTGGGTTGCGGGCCAGGTCCTCAGCTGGGGATGTGTGAGAGGCAACCAATCAATGTATTTCTTGCACATTGATGCTTCTTTCCCTCTCTTTCTCCCTCCCTTCTCTTCTCTCTATATAAAGAAATAAAAATCATTAAATAAATATACACTTATAAATATGAAAACCTAAAGAAAGGGAGTAATTCCTGGAAATGTGCACAAGCCAAACTTGGAACAGGAAGGAGGCGAAAGCATGACTGTAGCCGTCAGCAGTAAATGACTCAGGACAGAAGTCAAGACCCTCCCACAGAGCCCTGATCCCAGATGGTTCTTCCAAGTGTTGGCACACTTAATGCCTCTCTTAGGTGAATTGTTCCAGATACTTTAAAAAAAAAAAAAGTGAAAGCTGCCCAGCTCATTTCAAATCAGAAAAAAAGAAAATAATGTCTTTTTCATCATAATATGCAAAAATATGAATAAAATATTAGCTAATTGAAAGCAAAATTGCATTTTAAAATAATACTTGATCAAATTAGAAACTTCTGTCAGTCTGATGAGTTAAAAAAGATACTGCGGGACAAAGAAAATATGTGATTTTTGTCCTTAGATGCCAAAAAGTTTGGTAAAGTTCAGTATTGATTTATAGTTTTAAAACACTAAAAACTTTGAAGTTGAAAAGTCCTATAAACAACAAAAACAAAAACCTACAAGCAACATCATATTTAATGGAGAAATTTTAAATGTGTTCCTTTGGGATCAGTAGCAAAACAATTGCCACCACTTCAATTTAACATAGAATCGGAGGCCTTGTACAAAGTTTAAATAAAATAAAAACGACTAAGGCTTAAGAATTGGAAGGGAAGAAACGAACCCATTATTACCTAAAGATGATATGGTTACTTAAAGAAAATGTTAGCAATAGATAAACTATTGAACTAAACAGAGTTTAGCAAATCTGCTGGATAAAATCATCCTTTGCATCTGAGGCACACAATAGACGAATGAATGAACTAATATATGGATGTATATATACAAGGTCTATCTGGAAAAAGTCCAACCATTGTTAATATAATGAGAACAGTTTGCCCACATCGAGGTCACCGGTGTAAACTGGCAGCCAAGAAGAGTGGAGTGGAATGTGCAGGCATGAACGATGACTTCATTATACTAGGCAGTGGGGGCAGTAGATGCTGTTAGTGAGCATGTGCACTGTGTGGCTGCTGCATTCAAAATGACTGAGCAAGTAGAGCGACAACTCTGCATCAGATTTTGCATTGAGCTTGAACATTCCTCTGCAGAAGCTACTCAGATGATTCAGAAGGCTGCAGCAATGGGCAACTAATGACTGGCACTTCAACACAACAGAGTGCCCACTCATGCATCACGTCTCTTGCAGATATTTTGATGAAACATCAAATCACCCAGGTGACTCATCCCCCTTACAGCCTAGATTTGGCACCCTGACGCTTCTGACTTTTCCAAATTTAAAATCACTTTTGAAAGGGAAGAGACTTCAGACCATCACTGAGATTCAGGAAAATATGAAGGGAAGCTGATGGCAATTGGGAGAACTGTGTGAGGTCCCAAGGTGCCTACTTTGAAGGGGATGAGCTGTCATTGTCTTATGTACAATGTTTCTTGTATCTCCTTCAATAAATGTCTCTATTTTTCATATTATATGTATAGGTACTTTCTGGACATACCTCAGGTATGGATATGTATTTGTATATTTATTACGTCACTATATGTATTACTACACTGTATATCCTACGTGCACTATGTATATATTATACATATGTGTAACACCTTTTCAGGTTCCTTTGCCTTATCTCCTGATGCTACCTACAAAATAAACGGAAATCTTCTCTGATGTTCTATTTTGAACTCTTCTACTTTGGTGATCTGTCACACAGTTTAACTATTCCATCAATGGTGGAAGATTTTAAAATCAGTAACTTTAGTCTTGAATTCTCCCCTGGGTCCCCAATTTCTTAAATACTGCATTCATTCATACAAAATGTATTTACTGAGCGCCCATTATGTGCCTGGCACTGTTCTAGGCACTGAGGATCCAGGAGGGAGTTAAACAGACACATTTACTGCCTTTGTAGAATGTACATTCTGGCAGAGGGAAATAGACACGAAATAATAAAAATATGTAAGAAAGTGATCACGTCTATGAATTAAAACACATCTGAAAAGAAGGAGGTCAAGGAGTGGCTGGGTGAATGCAAAACTGCAGGGAAAGCCGGGGAAGACTTCTCTGAGTAAGTGGTCCAAGATCTAAAGGAACTAAGGGAGAGAACCATGCAATCATCAGGAAAAGGAGCTTTTTAAATAAAAGTTACTGCCAGTAAAAAGGCTCGAAGGCAGGATCACAGCTGGTGTGTTCCAGGAAGAGCAAAGACTGATTGAGGGACAGAGGACGGTGGGAGAGGTTTTGGAGTGGTGGCAAGATTACATTCGTATAGGCCGTTATAGGACTCTGGCTTTTACTCTGCAACACTCTCTCGGGATTTGAGTGGAAGCAAAATTTTAAGAGTGCCTCTGATTCCTGTGTTGAGACTGCAGGAAAAGACAGAAACAGTAAGACCCATTAAAAGGCTCCTGTAATAATCCAGGGGAAAGGCAATGGCAGCTGAGGCCACAGGTTACCATGGAGGTGGTGAAAACTGGCTTAAATCAAAATCTACTTTGAAGGTAGAGCCAACAGGATTGGCTGGTAGGTTGCCATGCACCGTGTGAGAGAAATAGAGGTGTCGACGATGACTCCAAAGTTTTGGGTCTGAGCAACCGGAAAAATGATTCCAATGACCAATATAACCAATATGTGCAAAACTTTGCTTGTCTTCTCCTTCAAATCACTCCTTGGCTTTCTTAATTTTAGGTAATAGCACCAGCATTTCTTGTAATTCTGAAACTTCAGAGCCACCTTTAAGTCCTCCTTAATGTTTTTGCACTGACTGGCCTCCCTCTGAGCACGGTCTCATGTTCTTCTCGCCTTTGTGACTGTCACGCTCCACTCTGTGGGTATCACGTTGGGCCATCTTCAAGGTTTCTCAGATGCTCCTGCCTTCCTTGCTTCTGTTACCTGGACTTGCCTTCTCTCTTCCTTCCTTGTTATAGAATATAAACAGAAATATATCTTGAACACTTATTTTTCCAAACAGAATTTTGGTATTAGATGGATAGCAGAATGGGAAATTTATCCATTTTTGCTGTGTTCAAGAACTGCCCAGTCCAGGGGAAAAACACGGGAGTCTCATCAAGCCCAGATTTCCAGTAGAATAGATTGTAGCCAGCACCAACCCCAACTGGCAGGTGTATGTTGAGGGTGGTGGTCAGAAGAGGGGTGAGTGCAAGACTATGATAGGAAGGAACTTGCTTTCTGACCTCTACGAGTGGCAGTGCCAATGCAGTTGAGACATGGGCTTTGGTAGCAGACAGGTCTGTTTGTGACTTTGACAGCATTATGCTATCTCTCTGTCCTTCATTTTCATATCTGTAAGCTGAGGGTATCGATATCCATTTCTAGACTGTAGTGAGAATTAAATAAGACAATGCGCATAGAGGTGTATTTCAGTGTTGGAATCACAGTAGGTGCTCAGTATACTCATACATAAATTCTACCACCCTCCTTGAGTCATAGGTCATCCTCCCAGTAGTAAATTAATCTCTCAGGAAGATGAATGAACTCGCCCATGTCTCTGTGGGGTACTTCAGTGCTTGGCAACAATAATACGTTATTCTGATGGCTCAAACGTATTGGTGTTGCTTCCTGCATCCCTACCCAGAAATGATTTGGACCCAGTAGAGAATCTGCTTCTTTGTGTTATAGTCTCCTTCTTGTTTCCTTCAATGAGATTATGGTATCATATTTTCTGATTGAAACTAATCCATCTTGTGGAAATTGCATGGCTTAAGGGTTTCTCCTTAAGAGACCTGAATTTTCCATGCAGTTGACATTGCCCTAGCAGCTATAGAATTTTGCAAGAATCATTTCCAGTTCTTTTGACATTCTAAGGATGCAAGATCAGCAGTTACCTTCTGTAATCAAAAGCCTACACCCTCATTGACCATGTACAGGTCACTGACTTTTGAATGATGGAATGAAATATACATGCAATCTGATTGAGTTGTGATGGATACTATCTGGGAAATGTTCATAAATTAAACCATCCACACACCAGGGAACCTGTACATAATACTTTCTTTCAGGGAGAAAGGAGACTGAAAATGATCCTTTTTCTTTACTTTTCTTTATAAAGTGTATCTTTCTTTCTGGTAACACAGAGGCTGACAGCATTTAATGATGGGTAAGTTATATTCATCATGCATTTAATTTTCAAATAAGAAAAAAAGTGTTTGAAAAATCATAAAATGATAATAGCATGATCATATCTTAAAATGTTATGGTATAGTTTCTCATAGGAACTGAAAAGTTTTCACATACATTCTCCCCTTTATCACATTTGTCTGTAAATGCGTGCACAATTAGAGAGAATAGAGAAAAATACAAGTACCCCAGAGAGGTTGGTATTGTTATCTCTCTTGTTATTATTATTTCATTTTAGATGATGAAACCACAATTTGGTGAAGCTATACAATTTCCCAAGGTTCAGCATTTGGAAAGGATATTTATAAAACGAAAGTTTATTCCATGTCAGACTGAATCCCAAAACCTGGGTTCTATCCTTGGTCACTCCTACTTGTCTTCAGGACAAATGAACCAAGTTTTAATCTCTTGTCCAAGAAGATGTTTGGTGATAGAATACAATTGAGATCTTCTTTATCACTATCTTTAGTTTTTCCATTTGAATTCATTTTCATGCATCTACAGAATACTAGAGTCTAAAAGCCTTCTACATTCTAAATGGTCTCTAAACTCAACAAATTCAAAGCCTCATTCAAATGCGAATTCCCAATTCACACACTTAAGTAAATAGTCTTGTGCTTAATGACCTAGAAATTCATTCTCAAGTGTTGCTTGAATTTGTGAGTGTATTTGTCATTATGTACTTTTTTTCAATCAATAGATACAAAAATCTGACCATCATAATACTGGGCAATGTTTTCATGCTAAAAAGACACCTTTTAGAAAAGATTGGGACTCTTGGGTATAGGGCAAGTCCGGCATGGAGGCCAAACAGCTTATTTTTGGATATTGACAAACATCTAATGACTTACAACTTGTGAATTAAAAATATCTCTCTGTCACCTTGGCCAGTGTGACTCAGCGGGTCAGAGCATCATCCCATACACCAAAAGGCTGGGGGTTGGATTCCTGGTCAGGGCCCATACCTAGGTTGCAGGTTCTATTCCTGGGGGAAGCAACCTATCAATGTTTCTCTCTTACATTGATGTTTCTCTCTCTCTAAAATCAATAAATATATTTAAAAAATTTAAATCTCTTTCTCTCTCTCACACACACAGACACATCTATCTCTCTGTACATGTATCTGTGTACGGCATACACATTTAATACATTTGGATTGCACTATCAGATCTTCGGGCCTTATGTAGCTACTAGTTGCATGTATAGACCATTAAACAACATCTCTCCTATCCCCCAGCCAACAACTGATAACCCT
>PVJI01034850.1:0-10132 GCA_004026765.1 Micronycteris hirsuta | reverse complement strand
GGCAGCCCTTTGGGACCTTTCTAAGGCTTTATAAAGATGCCACTGAGGCACATCTCATTAAACCAGTGTCCTCCACATCAAACTTCTCAAAAAAAAAAAAAAAAATCCCTCTGGTCCTAGCAGCACCACACAGAGCTGTGCTTCTCTGAAACAAAGTCTGTGCTTTACCTGGTGAGCTTTGGGAACCAGGCAGCTGGAGGGCCCCCACTTCTCCTGCTGGCTGCTGCGGAGCTCACCACTGAACCGGAGCACGACAGGCACACGCCCTACGCTCTCCTCATCCTTCTGTCAGCCTCACATCTGGCTGTAGTTCAGGGGCCTACTGTTTTTCCTTGTTTTTACCACTTCTAACTGATATGTGTTGTATTCTCTTTATCCTTTTCACCAACTTTAAATGCATTTTAAAACTAAGCAAGATACAGCTCTGGCTGGTGTGGCTCAATGGATTGAGTGTTGGCCTGCAAACCAAATGGTTGCCAGTTAGATTCCCAGTCAGGGCACATGCCTGGGCTGTGGGCCAGGCCCCCAGTTGAGGGTGTGCAAGAGGCAACCACACAGTGATGTTTCTCTTCCTCTCTTTCTCCCTCCCTTCTCCTCTCTGAAATAAAATCTTTTTTAAAAAAAACTTATACATTTTAAATAAGCAAATAAATATAAAAATTACAAACTCATTAATTTTTTCAAAGTGATAGTTTAAACAACTGCCCACAGTACCAATGTGGTACTAGAAAAAATTCATATGCCATGCTAAGCATTTAGGAATAAATCAGAGAAATTAAACTGAAGATATAGCTTTATCTGTATATTGAAAAAAGCTACTAAATTTTCTATATAGTTTCTTCAGAGAAATATTTCCTTTTTATTAATAACATAAAACGCACAAATGCTCCTGTGTAGGAGCAACTGGTTGGAATGTGACGGTGTTTGAAGGGCCCTGGTAACCCACATCACCCACCACAGACTCTCTAAGATAAGGTCAATTTAGGAAAAAATTGTTGCATGTCACAGAGCTTGCCAGAGGCCACGTCTGTGTCACCAGAGGTAGAGTCACAAATTATAAAGGCGCCATCTGCCCAGGGTCTGCTCTCGGCCACGCACTGCTGGGGCAAAGCACTGCTGAGGTGCTCTGCAGTGTGGTCCCAACTCACCTCGGGGACACGGGGAATGTTTACCAGAAGGAAGCCCAAAAGACGCCACGCAGGAAGGTAAAGATTCAATTTGACAAAAACTCCTTGAATGATGATCATTTTAGGGGTTGAAAGATGAGCCACTCACAGTCCCTGACCAGAATAGTCTGAACTCTAACGAGGGAGACAATATGCACACTACCCTACAAAGAACGACTAGTAACGGCTCCAATTACAGACGTGCAAAGGGATGGGGGCCCTGAGGAGGAAGACACTTCCATCTGATGGAAGCGAGGACACCAGGTACCACAGAGCTGTCTAAAGCAGCCGTCTAACGAGAACCAGGGGATCGAGTGGATGGATTGTACCACTGGTCACGTTGGCTCAGACAGCACATACCTCAAAGACAGCCTTCTCGAGATCCCGGAGAACGGGACAGACGAGCACATGGGCAGCTGTCTCAACCCCACCCGGATCAGGAAAAGCGAACGAGCGGGAAACCTCGGGGGGTCTCCCTCTCGCACTGACGCCTGCGGAATGGAAAATGAAGAAGGAAAGAGGTGGGCAGAAGACCTGAAGGCTGGGTGCATCTGAATCAGAGCACCATTAACACTGACGACCAGTTAATTGTTGTCTGTCATGTTTACTAACATATGACACATCATATACCTCATTTACTGTAAAAATTTACTGTGGCAGTTTAGTTCCACCAGGGCAAGGATTTTTGTCTGTGTTGTCTATTGTATAAATGCCAAGACATAACAGTGTGCACTCAACAAATACTTGTTGAATAAACCAATGATGGATGGTCTTTAAAAGAAAAGTTCATACCAATTAACCTCGTGCTTCTGTTTCTAGAAATAACACTATAGTAATAGTTACCATTTATTAAGCAGGTTATTACGTGCCAGAGACACTCTCATCTGGTTACAGGTTTAAGCAATTAAATTCTCACAACAACCCATGAAGAAAGTGAGACACAGGACAGACACCTTGTCTGAGGTTACACAGTTAGGAAACAATGGAGCACTGTTCTTCCTAAATACTACCGGTAACCTGAAATGTGACCAAATAAACATGCAAAGATGTTCACCACACTGTGTTTTATAGACCCTAAAACAATCTAAATACCTAAGAGTAGGGGCAGCTTTCAGAGTTATACAATACTACATCCACAAGGGGATTCTCCCATACCCATCAAAACATGTATGCTTACAAAGCATTTCGACCACAGAGCACTTTGAGATATGGTGATAAGCACAAAACAAGAACACAAAATTGCATGCTGTGATCTCAACTATACGTAGAAATATAAGAAGAAAATGCACTCTTTTAACCCAGGGGCAGAGGCTTTAACCCTACTCTTCCATGTGTGGCATTTTATTAATGGTCCGTTCAGGGCCCCCTTTTGTTTATATGTATGGATGGATTTATGCACAGATTTCCTCTCCCACCCATTCCCCATACTCATTCCACAATCCCTGCCAAAAGGAATAATCCTGTGGTCTGTAGGTCTCTTTGATTTGAATGTGCTCTTCGAAACACACTGTTCTGCATCTGTGTACTTCTAATCCCAGTAAATGATGGTATGAAGCTGCGGGCCTCATGCTGCCACTTCCCTGGCCTGTGACATCTGACCGCGCCCAGGCACACAGGAGCCTCCACGTCCAACCCAACGGGTCTCCTGTGAGGGCCCCCTCAGCGTCTTGCCTCTATCTAGAGATAACGGTGCCACAGACCCCATCCATGTCCCTCACCCAACTATCAACCACGTCCTTGGCACACACACCCAAGAAAGTGTGTGTTCTGTGTGGAGGAAGAGCCTCAGACTGTTCTCCAATGCAGCGCAGGACCCCGAGTTCCCATCGCAGTGCAGGGGAAGCCCTGTGCTCACCCTGCCCACCGGCGCTGCATTTCTCAGCTTTCTAATGATCACTGGTTTAACAGTGACCGTTACATGATTTACCAACTCTCCTGTCTCTGATGACCAGGGTCTGAGGATGTCTTCATGTGCTGGTTAGCCTTCTAGGGCCGGCTACTCTCCCATGAGGTACATGCCCGCATCTCTTTCTTATGGTTCCCCTGGGGTCACGACCTCCTTCATATTGTCTTGCAGGAGCTTCTTGCAGTTCTAGACTCCGACTTGCTATAATCTCTTACAAGTTTACACATTGCATACATCATCTCCCATTCTGTCATCTGTCCCTCTGTGTATGGACGCCTTCATTTCACAGAAATCTATAACTTAAATTAAGCTGTTTTCCCTACTGCTTTATGCTTTTGTTGAAGTTTATCAAGTCTTTAAAAACATACAAGTAAAATTTTGGAAGAGACTGAATTTCAAGATCAATTTAGGAAGAACTGGTGCCTTCTTAATACTACATCCAAGAGAATAAAAAATCTCTTTATTCACTCACATAATCCTTGTCTTTTATTAGGTTTAAATTTTTCTCTAAAGAGATATTGTACATTCTCGGGTAATTCACAGATACTATATAGTTTCTGTTATGAGTGGTATTTTATGTTTTATTATATTTTAATTGGACATTACCAGTACAGATAAATTATACTGGTTCTTATGGATTGATCGCATATATAGCAGTTGTCACCATACTTATTAGTTCTAATAATCAGTTTGTTACATTCTGTTGGTTAAGACCACCATAGTGTCTATAAATAATGACAATGTAACTGTTCCCGTAACACTTGGGCCCCACTTCCTTTTCTTCCAGGCCAGCTCCCACCTGGACATCAATGCTGTGTTAAGGGCAGCAGAGACAGCGGGCAGATAAGGAAGGTACTTTTGACTGAGTCTCTAACTCCATTTCTCTCTCCCTGTACCTGGCTAGGTCTGAAATTTAGAAACTGCATTTCTCAGACTCCTCCATAGCTAAGGCTCTGGATGCAACTTAAGATCTGTCAGCTGGATGCACTCTCATGAGATTTGGAGAAGGTAATGTAGAAGCCACTTGACTGCTCCAGTGGGCGGTGGAAGGCAAGGTTGGAGACACATTTGAGGGGCGGGAGTTTTAGGGGCAAAAAGCAAATGGTAAAGAAAGTGGGAGCAGCAGCAACTTCCTATCCCCTGGATTGTAACTACGATGGTGTGATCTTGAAATCTGTCCACCAAAATTTCCCCTTCCAACAATTTTTAGCTATCTGGTCCACCGTATGACATCTCTTTCCTCTTGAAAACCTGAAATTATTTGTTGTCCTGTACTGCACTGTGACTCACAGCAGTGTGCTTGTCTTTTTCCCTGTGTTAGAGGAAATGTATCTAATATTCTTCTGTTAAGCATAATCTTTGATATAGTTTTTGGTATGGAACCTTAACGAAGGTCCCCTCCATTCCTAACATATTACATAGGTATATTTTTAAATTCCTAGGTAGGTGTTGAACTCTATCAAATGCTTTTGCTACACTGCTTGAGATAAACATTTTTTCCTTCAGTCTTTCATTGTGCAGTATTACATTCATTCAGTTTCTGACAGTGGCTTCAGTAGCTTTATAAAATGAGCTGGGCAGCTTTCTCTGTACCTTCTATTTTCTGGAACAATTTGTAAAAGATAAGAAGTGATTTTTTCTTAAACATTTACCAGAAATCACCTATAAAGTTCTCCCTGGAAATTCTGGGACATAACATCTTTGACAGTTTCTATGGAGTGGTCTAATCACATATGGGTCTAGTCATGTTCTCTATTTCTTCTCGTGACAATTTTGACATTGTCCTATTTATCTTTTAAAGCACCACCTTCTGATTGTATCAACCTTCTATCATTCAGCACCATTGTAATTCTGTACTTTATTGCTTTTAGTACTTACCTTCATGTTTCCTTAGGTTTGTTTTGTTGTTGTTGTTTTACAAACTTTTGAGTAGAATGTTCAGGTTACTTGTTTTTTAACCTTTCTTGTTTACTGATAAATGCATTTAAGACTACAAATCCCTTTAAAGCACTCCTTGAACTATATCCCACAATTCTGACATTTAATGTTTTCATTATCTTTCCATTCTAAGTGTACCAAGACTTCATTTTTATTTTCTTTTTAACCCAGTGGCTATTTAGAAATATGCTAATTTGTAACCATGAGGATTGGGGGGGGGGCGTATCTTTTGTTATTAATTTCTTGTTGCACTGCACACTTGTGCTCCTGAGGAAACCTAATTTGTATGGCTTTCCTTCTTGGGAAATTATTGAGGCTCCCTTTATGGTGTGATATGTGGTTTATTTTTACTACCATTCCATATAAACTCAAAAAATGCACACTCGTGGAGTGCGCAGCTTCAGACACATTCCCGGCAGCTCCAGCTTATTAACGGCGTGGCTCAGCTCTCCTCCACAGCCGCTGCTGTTTTGGCTGCAGGACTCACCAGTTCCTGAGAACAGAGGGTTGGAAATCTTCAGATGCAGCTGTGATTCTCTCTCTCCACATTCCTGTCGGTGGGCGCTCAGCGTATCCAGGCTGTCTTGTTAGATGCCCGTGTTTGTGAAGACTGCGCTTTCTCGTTCTAATGTTCCTTTAATCACTGCATAGCAGCCTTCTTTCTCCCTCAGAATAGATTTACTTTAAGTTACCAGTAACTTAAAGAGAATAGAGAGTATGAACTTTCTCTTGGTTCATATTTGAGTAGTATCTCTCTCTTCTATCCTTTTATTTTCAACCTTTGTCTGCCTTTTTTTTTTTTTGAAAAATGTTTTTTCTAGATAACTCACTTTTGCGTCTTGTTTGCCCATCCAGTCTGAGAATTTCTCTTTATAATGGATAATTTTTCATAGTTGCCATTTAATGCACTTGGTTTTTGTTTTTCCTCCATCCCACCCCCTTTTCATATTTCTGATTAGATGGACCAACTTTCTTCTGCTGGTTTCAAAGCTGCACCTTCAGTGTTTGCACTTCTGCCTTTAAGACTCATTCTGACGTTTGTTCACCCCACATTCAAGGCCCTTTGGTCTCTCCCCCGCCTAATAATGCAGACCCCGTGTGGTAGTCTAGGCCCTGGCTGAGTATCTCAGCTGGTTAGAGCGTCTTCCTGATACCCCAAGGTTGTGGGTTCAATCCCCGATCAGGGCACCAATGAATGTGTCAATAATTGGAACAACAAATCAGTGTTTCTCTCTCTCTCCCCCTTCTTGTCTCTCTGTAAACACAATTTTTTTAAATTTAGAATTTTAGTGCTGGGTTATTTTGCCTGTGGTTTGCTTTGGTCCTTGACTTTTTTTTTTTAAAGGCACTGATAAAGTTAATTCATATATTGGGACCCACAAAATAGAGGCCACCCCAGTGGTCCAGCCCACATGACAAATCAAAACCTAAAGCAGCCTGAACTTACAGAAAACACCTGACAACACCAATCACAATCCTCCAACTCAGCTTTAGCCAGCTCACCTTACCCCAGAAAATAGGCCCTGAGCTCCTGCCTGCCCAGGAAAACCCCGACCTGAGCCAGCCACACCTTAGGCCCACACTGCCGTTTCTAGCGCTGGATGAGGCCTGCTCTGGCCCCAAGCCCCTGGAGAACAGTGCTCCACTGATGTGAGGTTTCCCTTGAACACAGGACATCAAACTGGTTACTACCTTGTGTTAATTAGTCTTTGTCATTTGACAGCACCAATAAGCTTTCCTAGGGGATCAATCCTCCGTACTTCCCTCATCTCTCAGAGCTGCTGTTTGTTCCTACATCTTTGAACTGAACACCCTCTCCCAACACAGTCCAGAGGGCTCTTCATTTGGAGCTCTGTAAGGCCTCGTGCTGCCAAAGGTACTCATTACATTTGCAGGACAATTTGGCTGGAAATAAAATTCAAGGTGAAAGTAGAATTTAGTGTGAAGGTACTAGTGCCACTGAACTTATACACTGATGTTATATGTATTTTATCAATTTTTTTAAATAGTTAAAAATAAAGCTTTCCTCCAGACTTTTATGACACCTCTGGCCACCTCCCCCACAGGTGCGGCTACCTCCTTCCAACAGCACAAAAGCTGGGAATCCTCCTCCGCTCTTCGAGTTCTTAGCACCCACGTTTCCTGTGAGCTTTGCCTTTTCTCAAGTCCTCTGAGCTACTTTACCACCCTGGCAGGACTACAGGCCGATGTATCGCTTTTGCCTTTAAAATCTACAGAAGACTATGCCAAAATATTTTCTCTGCTGAGTATGATTACTTAAACTGAAAATGTTATTTTAAAGGTAAGGATCAAAGTTGATAACGGCATATTAATTTTGTAAACTGTACAACATGGTCCGAAATCCTTTAGAGACAGGCTCTGCCTTGCACTTGGAGTCATTTTCACTGGGGCACTGCACAGTTTTCCAGACACCCAAACTATACTCCCCAGGGGCACACTGGCTCCGAGGCACACACTGTGGAGGACCGGCACCGCATTCTGTCCTCGATCAACTGTGTCAACGTGGGGGGGCGGGGGTTGAAAACCAGAGACCTAAAGTACTAATGAGTGTGTGTTTGCTCTGTATTTTTCCCCACTAGCATTTTTGTTAATCCTTCTCAATCCATTTTAACAAGAAAATGAAAGCAAATGTGAATTTAAAAAGAAGACTTTGATAAAAACGTGAAATATTCATAACTTACAGGCTCCTTACAGAAACATGTTGCAAATACAAGGCCAGTCCTATAATGAGTCTTATTGGAATCCATGGTCAGGAAAACATTTAGCTTGCTTGTTAGAAATAGTGCCTTCTGGAAGGAAATTGTGCTCTCTGTAGCTAGGCCTCTGATATTATCTCCTGCAGCTTTAGAATGTAAAACTGTGAAGGCCATGTGTAAGCCATACAGAGAAGAACTCTCAAGTCATCAAATCCAATTGAGAGTCCCAGTCTAGATTCATAAACGACGTGAGCACTTGCTATGTGCCAGGCATTACGTGTGGCTAAGAACTACCAGAGCGCGTGCACACACACACACACACTGACTAGCAAGTCTCTTTGGGAAGAGTCTGCCCAGAGGAAACGCAGTAGTCATGAGAATGTTTATGCTCCCAGGGACTTCCAAGTTCCACATCCGCACTCACAGCTGTTTGTGACTGGCTGGACTTAGCATTTTGGTTTCATCACATTGGGGCCTTGACAGGCTTAGATTTGGGGTTCCTTGCATTGGCCACCATGGCATTAGAGTCACCCCAGCCTAGTGGCCTCTTGTCTAATTAATTGGACAGAGATGATGTTGCCAGTCTGCTAACCATAGTAGGGGTAATCTCAAGTGATCAAACTTAGGATATTCCTGAAGGCACAGAGACAACAGTATTTCCCAATAAATTGGACGTAAACTGAGAGAGAAACACATCATAGATGACAATTTTTTTGCCCAATCTTCTGGAAACAGAGTTGTCATTAACTAAGATGATGAAATCAGAAGTAAAGCAAAGGCAAAAAATATAAATTTGGATGTCATTGGCGTATAAACAGTAAACAGAATTTAATTAATCGGACATTTGTATTTCTCAAAAGAAATACAAGTAGCCTAGAGACGCTTTAGTTAGGGTTATTCAGGGTATACACAGAGCATTTTCCAGATAGATATTACTTTATGATAACACTTAAAATAATATTTGTGATAAAACACACATTCCTATATAAAGCAGAATTCAAAATTTGTATGAGTTTTTAAGATAAAACATGAGACTTCAAAGAAATGTGCTCATGACAGGTTGTTCTGAGCTACAGGCTGGTCTCCTGGGACTGTGCACTTCTCTCTTCTGCCAACGCAAGTTTCCCTGTGTTCTCCCACGTTCTGAGGCACTCAGGACTTTTTAAGTTTATTCAGCATCAATCATCTTGAAACACTTATTGAGTGTCAGGCACTATACTGGGAGCTGGGGATGCAGCTTGAACCAACCGTCCCTGCCCTTGCAAAGTCTAGTCTATGCTGATGAGATTAAGTACATCTGTGCTTGTTTTTATTTAGGTGGGTTTGTAAAGGAAAAAATAGTGTCATCTCTGTTTATACTTTGCAGGATTACTTTGGGGCTCAAATATTTATGATTGCAAAAATAGTTTAGGGAATGTAAATAGACAGGCAGGTGAACTGCATCAACACTGCTTTACATCAGGGCTTCTGACAGACAAAGCAAGAGCTGCTGCAGGACACTCAGGGATGAGTCAAAACGACACAAATGAGTGCACGTCTGTGGGCACCGGTTACTACATCCGGGCACTAAATCAGCCTCCAAGTGCTCTGGCGCTGAGAAAAACTTAAAGCAGTTTTTGTTTGTTTGTTTTCTGGCAAAGAAACACAAAACTTCATTGACAGAGAAAATATTTTTCCTGGCAAAGGACACAGCAGGGTTCACGTGGGACTTCGTGTCCGCCATGCTGGGTGACAGAGTGGGCAACACTGCCCACTGCCACTTACAAAGGACACAACTGTGCTGTCTGTCTGTTCAACCGATGGTTCCTATGCTAATGAGCCATAATGTCAGAAGGCATAACAGTAAATTACTCAATTGTCAAATCCTGGCAAGAATCATTTTTCTGTACTGTTTGTGATTTTATTTCCAAGTGCACTTCTGACTTTTGTAATAACAGTAAAAACAATTATTTATATGTCACAGATTCATCATCTGAGTTGTAGACTAAAAGCTTCAGGGAAAATACCTTCAGTTGGAGAAGGCATGCTTGCTTTCTATTTTCATTCTTAAATGTTCAAAATAATACATCCTGTATGTAACAGAAAAATTTAAAGCATTCAGCCATTGTTTCAAATACCCATCAGTCAAAAGCCTGCTTTCAAACAATAATCTTAGATATGTGACCTCAGGTGCAGTAGGAAAAGGTGGTTATGTGAGTCTGTAATTGAATATATACTTGCCTAATAAAAGTGAGTATCAAAAGTATACAAATGATTCCTTGTTTAAATGCTACTTTTGAATTTCTGATAGTCTCTAATATAAATTGCTTTGTCATAACAAAGAGGAAGATTCTACCTAATTTAAAAGTTGTAACAATTAGATATGCTTTAAAATTTTTTTTTTTTTTTTTTTTAGATTTTATTTT
>PVJI01034848.1:0-10135 GCA_004026765.1 Micronycteris hirsuta | reverse complement strand
GACTCCCCAACTGTTCCTGTTACCTTTCTTTTGGTGACTTGACCCTCCCACAGGTGTGGCCTCTTTGAGATTTACTCTGACTGTTGGTGGGTCAAGTGGGCTAATAATGATTTCTTGTTTGTAAATAAGCTCTGTGTTGTGGAGAGAAGGAATGGAATCTTTTTATATCATTCTCTCTTAACAGTATTTTCTGATAATACACCTTTGTTTCTGAAATGAGTTAGGACTGGCTTTTTTCCTCTTAGATCATGATGATGAAGACCCTCTTCTGTGTTTTATAGATGTCAGTTGGTTTATAGTATAAGCTATGAAGTGTCGAAGATCCAATGTCTGGGGGATGTATTTTTCCTGCATGAAAAAAAGTAAAAGTGCATTTGCTTTTCAGTAATTGTTCAGCAGGTAGCATCTTTTCTCAAGGTGTTACCAAAGATGAAAATTTATAGCCTCCTTTTCTTTTGTTACAGGCCTTTTTTCTTAATAGTGTGGGTAGCATGGCCGTTTATGGCGTGTTTAAGTCTCCTAGTAAAACATACATCCAGCTCAAAACAAGAGATGAAAATATAAAGGTAATGCTTGCAATCACTTGATAATTACAATATAATTATACTTTTATGTCATTAATATGTACACATTAATTAAGATTTTTTTTTATAGGTGGGATCACCTTTTGAGTTGGTGGTCAGAGGCAACAAGCAATGGAAGGAGTTAAGCTACATGGTAATCTGTTATAGAATCTAAATTTATGATCTATTATGGAATCATCTTAAATAGTGTCTAACTTATGTCTATATCAAAGTTAATTTGATAAGATTTAAAAAAAGATTAATTTATTTTTAGGGAGAGGGGAAGGGAAGAAGAAAGAGAGGGAGAGAAACATTGATGTGTGAAAGAAACATTGATTGGTTGCCTCTCACATGCCCAACCGGGGACCAGCCTGCAGCCCAGGCATGCGCCCTGATGGGGAATCCAGCGGGCAACCTTTGGCTTCACCTAACCAACTGAGCCACACTGGCCAGGACTAAAGTTAGTAATTTTTAAAATTCAGCCTCACACCTTTTTAGCCTGCCCTGGTTATACTGTAATCACAATATCTTGTCTTCTTTCTTTGCCTATATTTGCATTTCTAATTTAAGAGGGATAATTAAATGTTGCATTATGTTTAAAATTTTAATTTTATTAGATATGCCACATATCTTCATTGTAGGAAATTATAAAATATAAGAAAAACAAAAAAGAAAGTAAAATTGCTATATTCAGGCTTGTAGGTTTGATAACCTAGGTCTCCCAATGGTGCTCTGTATTCCTTCCACTCAAAAATAGACTTTTTTTTTGCCCTGGCCAGTGTGGCTTCGTTGGTTGGGCATCGTCCTACAAACTGAAAGGCTGCCAGTTTGATCCTTGGTTAGGGCACATCCTGGGTTGCAGGTTGGATCCCAGTGCAAATGTGGGGCGCGTGCAAGAGGCAACCCATTGAAGTTTCTCTCTTACACCGATGTTTCTCTCTTTCTCTTTCTCTCTCCCTTCCCCTCTGTCTAGAATCAGTAAAAGAAAAAAAAAAATAAAGGATAGATTTTTTTAAATTAAAAAAATTTGTTTATTTTAAATTACATTTGGCATACAATATTATATAGTTTCAGGTGTGCAACATAGTGGTTTGATTAGACATTTATACACCTTATGAAGTGACTATCATAAGTCTAGTACCCACCTTCCACCATACACAGTTATTATAGTATTGACTACACTTTATGTGCTGCACTTTACAGCCCTGGGACTGCAGCTGGCAGTCTGTACGTCACCTCTTTCATCATTTTTGCCCGCCCCCCGCCCGCCTCCCATCTGGCAACCATCAGTTCATTCTTTGTATCTCTGAGTTTCTGTTTTGTTTGGTTTGCTCATTTGTTTTGCTCTTTAATTCCACGCATACATGAAATCATGTAGTATTTGTCTTTCTCTGACTTATTTTATTTAGCACAATGCCCTCTAGGTCCATGCATGTTGTTGCAGGTGGCAAGATTTCATTCGTTTTATGGCTGAGTAATATTTCATTGTATGTATGTCCTACATCCTCCTTATTCATTTGCCTGCCGATGGACAGTAAGTTGCTTCCACATCCTGGTTATTGTAACTAATGCAGGAAGTAGGTTCTTGACTGTGAAGCTACTACTGTCGCTTCGGCCATCGTTGCCTGTTTCCCAGCCTCTGCTCTCTGTGTCGGTCAGGGAGGCTTTCTGGCGTTCAAAATGACTTTGAAGTTGGTTTAAGTAAAAAATTTGTGTGTCTAGTTAAAATTGTGATGAATGTAGCTGCAGTTGAAATTCTCACTAGCTTGAGCATAAAATGAAACTCAACCACTGTTTTTTTCAGGTAGTATCCAGGGGACAGTTGGTAGCAGTAGGCAAGCAAAATGCAACAACGTTCTCTTTGACACCAGAAAATTCTTGGGCTCCAACAGCCTGTGTGATTGTGTATTATATTGAAGACGATGGGGAAATTATAAATGATGTTCTAAAAATTCCTGTTGAGCTTGTTTTCAAAAATAAGGTAAGACTTAAGGTAATAATGTTTAAAAGAAAGCTTTATATTAGCAAAGTCTGACAAATGTAAACATTTTTAGAAAAGTATTATTAAACTAAACTGGTTACAAATTTATATTCATTTCTTCATATTCAACCTCTTCATATTTAGTTATTATATCTATAGTTTTTAATGTGGTGTTACTGGGTTCTTTGGTCCTATTCGTAAGTTATGATTCTTGGCTTTAAAATTTTAACTCAAATCCATTTTGAGTTATTTTAGGATTTCTCAGATGGTGGAGTCAGTATTGCTCTGGCGTGGAACTCCAGCGGCAATATCGAATTAGCATGGGGTTGCTGCTGCTGTCATGACAGCGAACTGAAGGGTGCCGGAGGGAGGGAGGCTGTCGGCAATGATATGTGAAAGCAGAGCAGGCTTCGGTTTATCCATTTCATCAGCCTGGAAACTAAGGCAGGGCACGTTTACAAAGAGCTTGGCTACATTGTATGTGGAGATCTGTGTGTGGAGTCTGGTCTCCAACTACACCAGGGATTGTTACAGCCTAAGGTGTGTAATTTGCATAGGAAACCCCCTGGGACCTCACTCTGAAAATTAACCTGATTGCAAGAGTGTCAAGTGGAAGTAAATAATTTTATACATATTAAAATGAGCCATTGTTCTCATTAAAGCTGCTACCTTCTCCAAGTATGGCAGACACTGCTGTTTCCTTTCAGCACTGGCTGGGAGTTGAGTTGTGAGGGGTGGAGAAAGAGAAGAGGGAAGGTAGAGAAGTAAAGGGTAACTCAGATTTATGCCTTGTGAGAAGGACCATCACTTGCAAACACGGTGGGAGTAAAGTTTAAAAATTTTTTTTTTCCTAGAGAAGGCTTATGTATGGTTTTAGAATGATCCCTGAGCAATGGCAAATGCAGATTTTTTTTTGCTTAATTTTGAGTCATTGATCTGTTATTGGTAATATATGTAAATAGTGCTTTAACTGGTAAAATAAATCAATCCTGTTTTCTCCCTTTCTTAGGTAAACCTCTTCTGGAGTAAAGGTACTGCTGAACCAGCTGAGAAAGTCTCTCTTAGGGTCTCTGTGACACAGCCCCACTCCGTGGTGGGAATTGTAGCTGTGGACAAAAGTGTGAACCTGATGAACGCCTCAAATGATATTACAATGGAAAATGTGAGTTTAGCTATCTTTCATTACAAAAATACATGTTAAAGAGAAAAAAGAACTATTGTACTACTTCATAAATCTAAAGAAAATTTCATTAGTTCCTCTTCAAGTATAAACCAATAACCAGTAAAGCTTCCAAATAAAAAGGATCTGCATTCTAGTCCTTATGTTGGAAAGAGGCTGGTGTGGTTGAGTCTTTGCTGTCTTATGTGAGAAGTGCCACCTGGAGTTTCCCCTCATTTTCATACTATATTTTAATTTAAGACTCCTGAGACAAAACTGGGAAATTGACTTGCCCAATTCTGGGTGACAGTGGAGAAGAAAGCTTTTGATAGTTTTGAAGTAACCTGTCTGGCTTCATAATGGTTATAAATAATTACGGTCTCTGCACAATCAGGAATTTGCAGTGCATTGAGGGAGTGAAATCATGTGAATCTGCAGAAAATTTACAAAGCAAGAAGTGTATGAACGTCTAGCATTATGCAAATGAATCCCCTATTTATTAGTCCTTTCATTTTTATTTGTAAGTTCTTGATATGTCCTTGTGTGCCATTGTCAGTTGAAATGTAGCTTGTATAACTTACGCCCCTTAATTGATTAAGTAGAGATTAACAACATGTCAAGAAGAAAGATATGTATGTTTAAGATAATTTGGTCATCATGTTGTAAAATCAATCTTCTTGAGAAAAATTTTTTTCAGCCTTTACAGCTAATTTTCTTCAATCTCTTAAAAAAACTCCTTAAAAACCCATTGGTCATATTTTTTTCTCTTGACTTTTCTAAAATTCACATTATTCTCAAAAGTGTATAGCATCTTGCATTTGATTTAGCTGGATATGATCATAGCTCTCATTTTACAGATATGTAAATATCTTAATGTATTTCATTTTTATTTCCTATATATGTACACACGCATACACGTACACACATACACTTCTATCTAATGCTCATGTTCTCTGTGTCTCGTTCTGCCTCTGTCTTTCTGTCTCCCTATCTCTCTATATTTATATTAAATGTCAGATACTAAGATCGCTACCCCAACTTTCTTTAGGTTCACACCTGCCTGGGGAATTTTTTTATCATTTTATTTTCAACCCTTTGTAAGTTTTTGTTTTAAGTATATCTTACCGATAGCACATATCTATATTTTGCATTTGTTTTTTAATCTAATCTGATAGTCAATATCTTTTAATAACCTTATTTAACTCATTGATACATGTACAGTAATTCTTGTTCTAATTAGGGTATTTCTGCTTATTTATTTTATATATGTTTAATTTTTAAACTTGCAATTATAGTTGTTATTAAATATTTTAAAATTTAGACTTATTTTTTCTTTCTTTTAATTCTTTTATGGACAAGATCATATTTCGTTCTTCTGGTTTTGCAAGTTATACATTCTATTTTTGTTTTTATGATGGATGTCCTTAACTCAGGAACCACACTCATATTTATTATTCTTATTGTTTTCTCACGGTTATCAACATTTGTATCTTCGTCTAACAAGACAAGTGTTTTGGTTTGTTCTCATATTTTTGTACATTTTTTTTTGTCTCTGCTCCTGTCTCCACCTTCTCCCCACTTCTGGCCAGATCATGTTGGTGTCGTACAGAAGTACCGTTCTGTGTTATGATTGACTGCTTTTTAAATCTATGCTTTCCCTTCTTTTTTTTTTTTTTTTTAGCTCTGGAAACTTACATCTATTATTTCTTCATATATTTCCTCTTCTACATTTTAATTTTTCTCTTTTTCTGGGACTTCTATTATTTAGAGATTGGCACTTCTACTTCCTCTGCATTGCTTAGCTTTTTGATTTATGTTTTTGTCTTTTCTGTATTTCTTTGGGAGAGTTCCTCATTTGACTTTCAGCTCACTGATCATTTGTCAGCTGCATCTATCCTACTTTAATCTCTTATATTGGGTTCTTATGCCAGCCATTATATTTGTAATATCTATTATTTTCCTTTGGTTATCTTTTGTACTTGTTTTATATTGCTGATATTTTCCCTCTCTCCTTATGTATATTTACTACATATATTTTAAATGTTGAGCTGACTTTTTCAATATTTTGCTTCACACGCTATGTTGTCTTGTTGGATGTCTTTTATGGAAGCTATGCTCTTTGAATGTCCAGTTGGTTTGGCAGCTACTCTGATAATGTCTGTTGCGGAGGCTGGACACCCTGTTCCAATCTGGGTCAGTCTTGTGAATTTAAAGCGAGGGGCGAGGTGAGCTGCAGGGACTAGAGAGCTACTCTTGATCCTTGCTGTGTATTGCCTGATTCCATCCAGTGTTTCTTTCGTAAGCTTTTAGGGAAAAGCAGCACCAGGAAGAGGCGGTCTCTTGAGATTATGATCCAGCAGTGCTGAGGATCTGAAGGAGCAGGGGAGGAAGAGTGAATGGTTGAGAGCCAAGGGGTCTGTGCTCCTCCTATTTCCTCCCTTTCTCACACTAGACGGGCAGAGGTGCTGACCTGGTGTTGTCTTCCTGACAGCTGCACAGGCAGTTTGGGCTGCTGTTGCCACTGATGACTTTGGCGGTGAAATTGCAAGGAATGACCTTGCTGAGGCTTTTGCCTGGGAGAAGCAAGAGCAGAACCTAAAAACCTTTCCTCCAGCCTGTTCCCTGACTGCTGCCTCCAGTGGCTTTCAGCCATCCACTTCCTCCCAACGTGGCAATTGGAGATCTCCTTCACTCTTCCCAGGCTTTCCTCTTCCCTCCGGCACACCCAAGTTTCCTGCTTGCTTCTGTTGTTTCTCCAGAGTTAGCTCTGGAGAGGGGAGTCAATGGGCTGTAACCATAGCCTATTTGGGCTTCTTTCATTCTTGTTAAATTTGTAGGTGCTGTCAAGAGACCATTGAATGCCTTGGAATAAGCTAAGCATACTCAATTCTTCAGGAATAATTTTCAGACACCAGCCTTCCCTTCATCAGCCTGTGCTGCAGCTTTGGCAGTGCCTTTTTATTGAGTCAGTGAGACAAAAAGGATCGCTTCATAAGATAGATGCTTCTTCCTAGGTGACTTCATCAGTTCATGCCTGAGCGTCAGCAGAAGGTGATCTCGCATGTATTAGTATTCTGTGCTAGAGTTTGGGTCGTGGAACCGGAACCTTTTCCTCTTTATTATGTCTGGCTCTGTCTCCATTGTCTGTACGCGGGCAAGTAACTGTTTGCCTGCTTGTTGTGATAGTATTAAAGTTTGTTTTCTCATTTGGTGTTGTCCTCTTGCTGCCTGTTTAGCACCATGTTTGCTTACCATGGATGCAATAGTGGTTGTTAGCAGAGCAGAAGCAGTGGTTGTGGGCGTTTAATTTTAAACTTTGGTTTTTTTAAACTTCTACTTACAATCTTTTATGATTTTTATTCATGCCTTTGTGTTAATTTGTATGGTTAATGCTAATGTAGCTATGGAAGATGTATCAAAATAGTTACTGAAAGAGTTTAATATCTTAACTTTTTTATTGTAGTAAAATATTTATAACATAAAAGTACAATTTTTTAAAAAGCACTACTCAGTGGCCTCAGTTGCATTCATAATGTTGTACAACCATCACCAGTGTCTTTCCAAAACTTTTTCATCACTCCAGACAGAGGGTCTGTAACCACCAAGGAATAGCTCCCCATTCCTTCCTTTCCCCAGCCCTTGGTAACTTCTAATAATTTATGTCTTTATGAATGTGTCTATCCTAGCTATTTCATGTAAGTAGAATCATTTAATATTTGTCCTTTTGTGTCTACCTTATTTCACTTAGCATAATGTTTTCAAGGTTCATCCGTATTGTAGCTTATATCAAAACTATTTCTTTCTATGGCTGAATAATATTCCATT
Organism: Micronycteris hirsuta; assembly: GCA_004026765.1. Lineage (NCBI taxonomy): Eukaryota > Metazoa > Chordata > Mammalia > Chiroptera > Phyllostomidae > Micronycteris > Micronycteris hirsuta. The sequence continues at coordinate 2,607 of PVJI01034848.1, read as the reverse complement.
GGATGTATAAACCGCATCTTGCTTGTCCATTCTTCTGTCGATGGATGCTTAAGCTATTTCTACCTTTTGGCTATTGTGACTAATGCTGCAATGAACATTGACATACAAGTATCTCTTTGAGTCTATATTTTCAGGGTTTTTTGGGGTATATGCATAGGAGTGGAATTGCTGGACCATATTCTAATTCTGTGTTTAACTTTTTAAGGGACTGCCAATTTTACTCACTCTTGCTAGCAAAGAGTTCTCTTAAAAAATAACATTGCTAATGTGATACATGCAAATATCTCATTGAAAAATACTGTCTCATGGGTGTTGTAATTTGCATTGCTTTATCAGTGAGGTTGAATATTTTTTCTGCTTATTAATTTGCATTTCATCTTTTGTGGGTTTTTTCCTTGTGTTATTTTGCAACATTTTACTGATATTTTGCAGAACTTATTTCAACCATTGAATTTAGCTCATTTATCTCTGCCAAAAGTATTGGTCATTTTTAATGCTGACCTCTATGTGTTGGTCTTGTCAACCAGTGGCATTTAAATTCCTCCTGGGCAAAACTCAAGCCCATACTTCCTAGGAAGTCTTGATTGCTGAACAGAATAAAAATAAGCTTAAATAAGAAATATAATTTTGGCTGATTGAATCATGAACAAGGCACTCACATATTTCTCTGTTTGTGTCATTTTCAAATTTGTTAAGTATGTGGGCTGTGTGTTATCTAAGTTACATGTAAGAAATGTTGCAGAAGAAAGAACAGGTTGATACAAATGTATCCATTTCATGTGTTTTGTCTTTTGCTTAGGTGGTCCATGAGTTGGAACTTTATAACACAGGATATTACTTAGGGATGTTTCTGAATTCTTTTGCAGTCTTTCAGGTATGTTTAGTTTACTGTGTAATTTGAAAAGATATATCTTTTACTGTTGCAGGTACTTTTAGAATTAATGATATGAATTATGAAGTGTAAACCTTTTATTAAATGCATTGCTGAAGTGCAGAGTATATATAAGTATAATTTAAAATGGAAAGATAATCATTCTTCCAGTTTTAAAAGCAAATGGGAAAATTCACTATTGAGAAATTAATGGAATTGTCATTATTGCCTTTATATCACTTTCCTTGGCTTGTTACACATGTGTGTATCAGTGTCTGAGAGAGAGAGAGAGAGAATGTATACTCATGTACATACCTAAACACTCAAAAATGGACTAGAGTAAGGAAAAGGGACTTTAATATTTTGCATAAAAACAAATGAGCAACAGTGAGTTAGGAGTATGGGAAACAGCTGTGACTCTTTAGGCAGCTTTATTTTAAAAGATTAACTTAAAAGATGAATTAATTTAAAAGAAAATTTTAATTATTCTTTCTAGGAATGTGGCCTCTGGGTCTTGACGGATGCAAGCCTTATGCAGGATTATATCGACGGTGTTTGTAAGTAAAGCCTGGCAGTGTGCTCTTAAAGTCTTTAAGTCTTTCATCTCAGGCATTTAAAATTACTTACATAGGTGTGAGTACTTTCTGGTTGAACATGGGTATTGTTATATTTATTTTCCGTTCTCTTAGCCTAAAAGGTTTGGAGTTTAATGTACTTGGAATTATACCTGGGCCATGACTTGGAATGTTCAACTGGGCATCTGTCTAGATCTTTGCAATGAATGCTTTCCATTTGCTCTCTGTAATCCTCTGAGGTGGTTACATTTTTGGACATACTGGAAGATCCTGTGCTTTCAATTTGTATTGCAAACTGTGACGTTATTTGGGAATTAGATAAAAGGAGCAACATGTTTTTGAAACATTTTTGTGCTCTAGCTTTTTGATGTTCACCTAGAATAGAGCCCAGATGCTGTAAAATGTGTTGATGTGCACAGAGACAGACACACACCCACACGGATCGCCTCACCCAGAGTCCTTCCCCGCAGGGTCCATCTGTGTGTCCTAGTTCTCGGATTGCTAAATACAGTCGGCCCCTCAGCTAATAATAAGAAGTGTATTTTTAAGAGGAAGTCATAAAATGTTTTGACTGAGGAAATGTACAAATGAGAGTAATTCTAGAAGTTGTTCCTTTTTTCTTTCAGGTAAAGTTATACTAATGTCATCTTGAAAGGCTTCAGAACTGCCCTGGCTGGTGTAGCTCAATGGATTGAGCGCGGGCTGGGAACCAAAGGGTCCCGGTTCATTTCCTAGTCAGGGCACATGCCTGGGTTGCGGGCCAGGTCCCTGTGAGGGCCATGTGAGAGGCAACCATACATTGCGGTTTCTCTCCCTCTCTTTCTCCCTCCCTTCCCCTCTCTCTAAAAATAAATAAAAATAAATATTTAAAAAAAAAAAAGAAAGGCTTCAGAACTGTCTCAGTTTCGGTCCCCAAATTCCCCATTTCTGTGAGGAGTTCTCACGTTTCTCCATGCCAAGTTCTTTGGCACTGGGTTGGTTCTTGGCACATACCTGAACCTCTGTCCTTAAACTAAAAGGATAATTTTATAGTCTTTTTTTAATTCTCACCCGAGGACACTTTTACTGATTTGAGAGGGGGTGGGGAGAGAGCCATCAATGTGAGAGAGAAACATTGATCAGGTGCCCCCTTACACCCCTCCCAACACATGCCCCCCCCCC
>PVJI01034847.1:0-10135 GCA_004026765.1 Micronycteris hirsuta | reverse complement strand
TTCAAGAAGTTCATCACCACCCAGCCTTTATTGTATGAAATGTTGAAGGGAGTTATATGAGGTATGGAGGAATATCAACAGGGGAGTGGTAGGGGGAGAGGGTGGGAATGGGGCACAGAACAGGTAGCATAAATGGGAGGTAGACAACAGACAAGGGGAGGTTAGAACAGTATAGGAAGTACAGGAGCAGAAGGACTTACGTGTAGGACCTATGGACAAAACTAAAGGGAGGGGAAAGGGGGGTAAGGGGGAGGGGGGAGTAAAGGGAGAAATGGGGCAACTGTAACAGCATAATCAATAAAATATAGTTAAAAAAAGAAAAGATTAATAAACTTACTATTTAACATTTTGTATCAAAAAATAGTTTGAATTCATCATGAGTTTCCTTGTTAGAGACTGACATATGACACTAAGATGAAAATGTAACAAATCATTAAAAAAAAACTTACTCTGCATATCAGGAACATAAGATATCAAATTTATGATCACTTAGGAAAAGGCTCTTCCCCTAATAAAATTGTTAGTGGTGCAGGAAAAATTGCAATGTCATAAAGGGGGCAACAAAAAATGTATTCTTTTGAAGCAATTTTTAGCCTTCAGTCTGGAAGACATCCATGATACTAATTAGAACCTGCCTCACATTCTTAAATGAGAAATGTTTATTTATAATCGTAATCTTTTTCTACTTAAGAAGAGGGGTTTACATGCTGGTTTTTTGCAGGACAAATGTAGAAATTTTCATGGAGTGTTTTTGGTCCCTCAGTGTCTGCCATCACTACCAACAGGCCTGTGGGGAGAGAGTGAAGAGCAGGCTGAGGACCCCGGACATTCCACCTTCTCCTAATTTTTGAACTTCCAGTAACCTAGGCATATCCCAGGTTTCAAATTCGCTCATCATCACAGGCCTTACTAATTTCTCCTGCTTGATTTCATGTTTGAACTGAGGAAGACATTGCTCAGAAATAGAAAATCATTAGGAAAGTGCTGACTTTCAGGGAAGAGAGGGATAAGAAAAGGATGTTTACCTTTAATAGAAGAGGAAACCAGCTCAATGATAAACTATCAAAGGGAAATGGTGCCTCTGATTAATTAGGTCAACTAACTCTATGTCAAACACTTCCTGCCTCTTTCTAAGAAGCCATAATTGATCTGAAAATTTACTCAGCTAGACAGAAAAGTGAGTTAGAAATCTCATTATAATTGAGGAACCAGGCTCTTATCAACTATGATTAATTCCTGAAAGCTCTACACCAGCAGGCACTCATCAGCCTTAGGAAACATTTTTTAAAGGCTCATATTTACATAAATTCCAAATACCTCACCCCTGTACTACTCATAACATAATTTCTCAACAAATAGATAGTCCTGTGTTAAAATAACTCAGAGTACACTCTGGAAATTTAAGATGACAAAATAAATGCATTAAAAGGCAGTAATTCTCATTACAGAGGTAACATTGAAAGAGTCCCTTGACTAAAACAGACTTCCTAGAAGGAAGTAGCCTTCTTGTAACTTCAAGTGTCCAAATGTTAGGTCGGTTACGAGGATTTTCCCGAATCAACTGGTACTTACCTCACTTTCTCAAGAGCGCTGCCTGAGTCTGATAGGACAGAGATGGTACCAAACCTTATATCTATTTATCCTCTGTGAGTAGGGGCTGAGACACCTGCCTGCACCTAATATACATTTATATTTCTTCTTTCACCTGGCTTATACTAACATTTTAATTGAATTAAACAGAAAAAGTTCATCTATAAGTATATCCTAACTTTATAATTCTAATATAGAAATATCTCTAGGATTGAGTCTTCCTCTTCAACTCAGTTACTACTGCTTTTGTCTTCACTTGCTGGGACCCATAAGAAATGCCCTCCAATTTGGTCTTCAAAAATTGATAAGGCCAGCAAGTGACCTTAGTACATGCCAATCTGATTGTATTATGCTCCTGCTTAAAAAAAGATTTTGTTGGCTTTCCACCATCAAAAGATGAAGTTCAAACTCTCTACCCTCCAGTTTCTTCTTTGCCTGCTCTTGGCACCCTCAACCTCATCTGTGGCCTTTTATCTTACATATTTCTTCTCTCAGTCACATTAAACTACTTACCCTGCCTTATCAGCCTATTTATGCTTTTTCAAAAAAACAATTTAATGCAACATTTTAATTTTTTTAGATTTTTAGCCCTGGCTGCTGTGGCTCAGTAGATTGAGTGCTGGCTTGCAAACCAAAGGGTTGCAGGTTCAATTCCCAGTCTAGGACACATGTCTGAGTTTCAGGCCAGGTCCTTAGCAGGGAGTGAGCAAGAGGCAACCACACACTGATGTTTCTCTCTTTCTCTTTCTCCCTCCCTTCCCCTCTCTAAAAATAAATAAAATCTTTAAAAAATAAATTTTTTTTTTAGATTTTTAAAAATCATCCTCACCCAAGGACATGTTTTATTGGTTTTAGAGAGAGAGGAAGGGTGGGAGAGAGAGAAACATTGTTTGGTTGCCTCCCACATGAGCCCCAAGCAAGGATCAAACCTGCGATCTAGGAAGATGCCCAGTCTGGGGGTTGAACCCACAACCTTTGGGTGCATGGGCCGATACTCCAACCAACTTAGCCACCCAGCCTGGACTATTTATGCTTTTTTAACATTGTATCTTCTTTCCATTCTTACTGGAATGTCCTCCCTTGTACCTCAGTTCAGCAAATTCCTTTTTATATTCTAACACCAAGTTCGAATGTGATCCCCAATGCACAGACTCCTGGCCTCTCTGGCAGCCTAAAGCAGCTCCTCTTCTTAATCATATTTTATTAGTTTTTATGGAAACAATCATTAAGCTAAAGGAAAAGTATGAGTTTATATGTTAATCTTCCTTCTAAAGTACAGTTCAGTAGAACTTCCTAGATAATAAGGTTTTTCTGTGTTGTCCAATAAAGTATTTACACGTCGCTATTGAGCACTTGAAATGTGGTTAGAGTGACTGAAGAACTGAATTCTTAAAATTTTCTTTACATAAATTTAAATTTTATAAACCACATGTGGTTAGTGTCTAGGAAATTATACAGCACAGATCCTGCCTAAATGTGGCCGATACCTTTTTGTTGAATGGATAGATGACTGAATGGAAACAATACCACTATTTCAGCTTTCAAGGCCTTTTAGTTATTACATATGCATCTAGTCCTAAGAAGAATACAAGGTTTCTCAAGTGTATCTAGGAGGCACCTGAAAGTCATAGTACTCTTTTTGTAACACAGTGAAACTGATATATTTATTTAATTAGGTAAATAAAAATGAAAATTGTTATTATATTATATTCCCAAAATAATACATGAGCTTTTTTAAAGATCACTTTTTTAGCAGGATAAATCCTGTCACCAAATTTATGAGAAAGTTGAAACTAATAGTTTGAACAAAAAGTTTGATACCAAGTATAATCTTTGACAATTGAATATTTCTTTCTGAGGCTGTGCCCAGGAAGGTGCTATACGTTGCCTTGAAGAACCACGGATGGGGTGTCGGGTTCTCTTGGGAGCTCACAGTAGAGGCGGGAAGTTGGTTTCTAAAGGAGTAAGAGACTCTAGCAGCACTTATAAATGACCCCAAACTTTCTATTACACAGTAAATCATAACAAAATAAAGGTTGATTTCTTGCTCATGTCATAGCCTGATGTAATTTGGGAAGCTCTCCGGGGAGCCTCTCCTCCGAAGGTTGGCTCGGGACCCTGGCTCCTTTCACCCCGTGACTGTACCGTCTTCCACGATGAACATTTAGCCTTCACAGTCACTCCGGGAGAATACAGTGTGGGAACTGTGTTCACATCAGACACATAAATACTTCTGTTTGGAAATGACACCCATTACTACTCACATTCCATTGACCAGACCTAACTGCAGGGCAAGAAAATATAGAGAAACATGCAAGTATCAGTGAGTTCCACAAAGCTTCAGGCACTAGCCAAATCCACTAATATTACCTCTGACAAATTACCCTTAAGAATTTTCAGTCTACATAAAGTGGTTGGCTGATATCAGCAGTTATATTAGATGAAAAATATTCATCTTTATATGATGGATAATATTCAGCCAGGTGAGAAGCTCATGTCCAAGAAATATAACTAAAGAACAGTAAAGGAAACAATAGATTCACATCTCAGTTCTCATGTTCACTGTGAAGGCTGTTATTCCCTCCACATTTTAAAGACAGCTCTCTCAAAAAATTTATTTTTTATGAGACTACACCTCAAGAGGAAAATATGGGGTGTAAAGGTAGCTCCTTTTGTTATATCTAGGAAATCATGGCTCTTCAATCAATATTTTATCTAAAATCAATATTTTATTTCATATTTGATCAGGTTACAGCTGGGAAATATCTTCCATCTCTCACACCTGAGTTGCACTCAGCACTCCTTCCATGTATTCCTGGCGACAGGGAGTGTGCTGTTGCGTGGACCCTGTCACAGTTTCCAGCTTTCAGAGAAAACACTCACTTGTGAAAGGAGTTTGGCTTGCAGACACTCACGGCTTTGTATCATTCCTCCCAGAATCATCGTCATGAAATCACTCTCTGACAGAAACTTTTCCAGGGTGGGAAAGCAACTCAATAGAACTTCTTCATTTGAATACCAAAATTCAAGCTTCCTTTTCTGTGGCTATAATTTTGTCATGAGTAAGGAAAGTAGTAAAGCCTGTGTCTTTAGGACTCAAATTTAAAGTATTTATATTTACGAAAATAAATGTGTCTGATGAGTATGCAAGACAATGAACCAGATAATCTCTGGCTTCCAATAAATCGAGAAGATAGTGTGCATTGGAGAAAGAGCTGCTATTTCCACTCTCAACTGAACACTGGCTCGCACTCTGCCAGACCTCAGTCAGTCAGCAGCTGTCTGTGCGCGCCCGTGGAATCTTAAGAAAGTTTTCTACAAGCTCAGATTATAGAAAACAGTGAAGCTTTCATAAGCCTGGATTTTATACATTTCACTTTGTTAATAACATTGTTGAAAACACATCCATGTGTCTGTGAGACATTTTCCTCGTCTCCATTTTCTGGCTGTAATTCGTATTGAACCAACTAGCTCAGATGGAGCTTTCCAAGTTTTTTCAGCTCTAACATCGTTCCTCAGAATAATCAGGCAATTTTCCCCATTTATCTACACATCTGCCAACATGTGTCATTTCTAGGTATTAACATTATCCCGATAAGTCTCTGTGACATCCTGCTATAGACTGAATGTTTGTGTCCCCCCAAAATTCATACTTTGAAGCCCAATGTGATGTGTTTGGAGGTGGAGCCTTTGGAAGGGATTAGTGCTGTTATAGAAAGAGACACAAGAGAGATCATCTCTCTCTCTCTTCCTCCCCCTCCCATTCACTCCCTCCCCCTCCCCCCACCATGTGAGGACCCAGCTAGAAGACAGCCAGCTGCAAATCAGGAAAATGGCCTTCCTCGAACCTTACCACGATGGCACTCTGATCTCAGATTTCCCAGCCCCCAGAACCATGAGAAATCAATTTCTATTGCTTTCGTCACCTAGTCTACAGTATTCTATTACAGCAACCCAGACTGACTGAGAAACATCTATATATGGAACAGTATGTATCCATACTAAAATCACATAAACTATATTGTATGACATAGAAAACATTCGAATTATTTGAAAAGGCAGGGCAGACACTGGATGTTCTGTATAATTATATTTTTTTTAACAGGCTTCATTCGCTTTATTTTCCTTGTATAAAATTATGTGGTGGCTGCAGCTGGAGTCTGGGTGCTCTGCACAGAAGCCCCGGTGTGGGTCTTTACAAGATGGTCAGTGAGTTCCTGACAGGGGGACTTGGTCGACACAACCTCTTTCCAGAGGTTGGGGGTGAGATAGCTGTAGGTCTTAGAGATGGCATAGAGGGTGGTCTTGGTGAAGTAGCCCAGGGTGGCAGTGCAGCCCCTGGCTGAGGTGAAGCAGTCGTTGATACCAGCCACCATCATCAGCTTTGGAGGCACAGGGACCGAGAGGATGCCAGAGCCCCTGGGGACAGGGATTAGGCACACCAGGATGGAGCCACAGTGCCAGGTCACCTTGCAAGAGACAGTATGGGGCTTACTGATCTTATTCCCCCAGTAGCCTCGCTGCCCACACACAATGGAGAGCTTGGCCAGGATGATGAACCCATGGATGGCAGTGGCTACTTCCTTTGAGCACTTAACACCCAGACCAGTGTGTCCACTGTAGTCCCCAATGTTGACAAATGCCTTGAACCGGGTCATCTAGCCCGCATGTGTCTGCTCCTGCATGAGCATAATCTTCAAAACCTCCTCCTTGAGGGATGCCCCCAAGAAAGAGTCAATGATGTCAGATTCCTTGATGGGCAGAGAAAAGATTTTCATGTCCTTGACCAAGCGGCCCAACTTAGTGACGGGGATCCACTCCTTATCCTCCGCCTTGCCTCCGAGAGCTCCACAGCCTCGACCCGACCCCGACCCCAGCCGCAACCTGGGCCAGGACGCTGCTGCCAAATCCTCCACGGAGGCACTGGGGCCTCCCGCAGCGCCAGGGTCATCCGCCACTTGGTGTTCCGTGGGAAAAGAAGTGAACCTGATTTTTAAACAAATATATTGTGTAACCAAAGCTTCCTATCCCTCATATCCCTTGTAAATGGTCTGTTTACTCTAGAAAGGGGCACTGGAAAAGCACACGCTGTGTCTGAGGTCACTCCAGGCGGCCCTCCTGTCAGTGGCGCGGCCCTGCAGCGTCTCCCAGCTCCGTCACCAACCACGTCTCGCCTGTCAAACACTTCTGAGCCCCAGACCCGTGAGTTACCGTTTCCTCCCCACAGACACTGGAGATTAGTGTAAGACGACACTTACCTTATTTGATTGTCCCGTCCCTTTCTTGTCCACAATACCACCGCTAAAAACTGTACTAAGTGGCTGAGGAAATTGAAGGAAATGATGTGGGAAGAGAAAAGCTAAAGAAATGCTCAAAATATGACTTTTGCCAAAATCCGGAAGAGAGATCCCAAAAAGTTAACCGAAGCATAGGAATCCTCTTGTAGGAATAACACCCTTCTTTTTCATTTTTAATTGATTTGAGAGAGAGAGAAACATCAATTTGCGGTTCTGCTTATTTCTGCATCCATTGGTTGCCTCTCACTCTACAGCACTTAACAGAGATCAAACCCACAACCTTGCCTATTGGGAGGATGTTCTAACCAACTGAGCTACCAGCCAGGGCGAAATAATTTCATTCTTAATCTGACCCCCTGTGCTGTACATTTCTTCCTTCATTCGAACACCTCTTTCCCTGCTGTAAAATTTACATATTTTGTAAAATGCTACCCCCAAACATTTCACTCTAAGATCCACTTACTGGAAACCATATGAGAGCAAAGTCATGGAACTCAGATTTCTGAAACTGTAAAACAGTGTGAAAGGTAATCAAATAATTAGTATATTAGTTAAAAGTGCTTTTTATGCACAGTTAGGCACGACTTCCTTAGCCTGTCCTTCATGAGTGCTGTCAAAATTTCCAGAACTCAACAGAATATCATAAACTCCAAAATATTGAGTACACAAACCTATATTGTTTTATTTTTTATTTTAATGCACATTTCTTTTATTATGAGAGATGATGACCTTCTATTTATAGGGATGGGATTAGGATAAAAAGAGTCACCTATCTTTTCATTGTGTTTGGCTAAGCTTGTTGAGAACAAAGAAAGCTCACAGTCCCTTCAGTTTTTGAGCAACTTGTACTGAGAAAAGATTTATCAACCTTTGTACTATAGCAAAAATGACATTCATTTCTCTAATACTTTTTAAAATTGAGTTATAATTGACATAATATTATATTAGTTTCAGGTATACAACATAATGATTTGATATATGTATATATTGTGTAGGTTGTCTAAATTCACTGAATTAAATTATTTTATCTACAACTGTGTTCTAAAGCATTCTGATAGTTTTTGTTTAAATCATTGTTTGATGATTATCTGTGGTGCCCTACTTTGTCCCCCACTGTTGTAGCTTAAGAGATCACTGTCAATTTATATCTACACATGAAAGAACTAATGGAAATAAACCAACATGTTTTCTGTAATAATCCCTCAGAACTGGAATTATGATCGAATTTTTTAAAACTGTCTTGTATTATCCATTTTTCTGCAATGAAAATGCATTATCTTTGTAATCAGAAAAAAATAAAAAATATTGTTAAGTGTTTCTGCCACTGATAAATGGCCAACAATTGACACAAAAGCAAGTACCTCAAGACTTCATTAACAAAGAAATAACAAATATACAATAATAGCAATGTTAACCTTTTAGAAGCTACTTATTCAAAGAACTGAAGGCAAAAAGAAATTTGTAAGCTACAAGTGTAACTGATAATTCTCCAACATTATTGAAACTCTGGGGTTGCATTTCCAGCTATGACAGAGTGATAGAGTCTGGAATTATCCTTTCACCATAAGCAAATAGAAAACTGGAGGAAATGTAGGAAAGATAATTTTCAGATATCAGACAACATGTAGTGCAGGCCTGTGATCCCTGACAAAAGAGAAACAGATGCCGCGAGCCCCGCAACAGCCCAGGCCTTCTGCCTCGAGGCAAAATGCAGATTGTGACACAGGGAGGGGAACCCCAACTGAGTAGAGGAGATCGAGTCTATAGTTCATGAAGGCTGACAGGGCTGAATTTGCAGGACATAATTCTGAGAAAGGAGAATGATGGAGAGAAAGAATTCCAAAAATCTGAATAGGACTCTTTTTAATATCTGACTCTTATTGGTATATAAATACCAATCTATAAATTGTAAGGTGGCATCCCACAGCATCAATCAAAAAGTGACTTTCAAAGGTTCAAGATGATGGCAGGATAGGAGGACATTGAATTCACCTCTTCCTGTGAGCATAATAAAAACAAAAGTACATGCATATAGGTAGCAATTACTCCTGTGAGCAACTGATCGCTGAATAAACAGCTTCTGACAACAAATGAAGGAGGCAATCGAGAAGTCTGGGAAGCCAAGGAGCCCTCCAGGAGCTACAGAAACTCTCCTGGCCAGAGGAGTCAGTGAGTGCCATTGTTTAGAAAAACGGGAGCTTTATTTTGGTGCTTTGGCCTACCTGCAAGATTATCTCAGTGCAGAGTGTTCACAGCTATTACTCAGAGCCCTTTGCCTCTGAAAAAAAGGAAATAAGCAAGAACACCAACATATCATCACACCCACCTGGCCTCTCTGCCCAGAGCTGTACTGGCTTGGCAGGCTAGTGCCCCAGGTGCCATAAATGCCTGCTGGCTGCAAGCAGCTTCCAAAAACTACTCAGCACATAGAGCCTACACACAGATTTCTTCTACACGGGACTGCAAGACTGGAGAGCTGCATGAGCTCTCTGGGGACCGCAGGAACTCTCTAGGATTAGAGGGGCCGATGGATGCCAGTTAATGACTCTCTCCACCTTTAGAGAATGGGCAGGGGCTCTATCCAGTTTCTCTGGCCTGCCTGAAAGGTTGCTGTAGTATGTTCCTAGACATACCACCCGAGCTCATTGTGGCCCAAACACAAGGACCAAGAAGAATCACTAGGGCACTACTACATACCTGGCATCCCCATCTAGCACTGCTCTGGCTTTATAAACCAGTGCCCTGGACACCTTAGGTTTCTGCTCAGCTTTTACTGGCCTCCCCAAACCACCAGGCACAGACAGTCTACACTTCTAAATAAGGCCACTTTTCCAAGACTGAAAGAGACAGCTATTTTGTCTAACTCTTATAAACAAACACAGAAAGTCAAACAAAATAAAATGACAGAATAACTCTCCAATGAAGAAACAAGAAAAACTTCCAGAAAAAAAAAACCTAAGGAAATGAAAATAAGTAATTTGCTTGATAAAGAATTAAAAGAAACAGTCACAAGGATGCTCACCAAACTTGAGAGTGGAATAGAGGAATTTGAGCAAAATTTCAACAAAGAGCTAGAAAGTTTGTAAGAAAGAACCAAGCAGACCAGAAGAACACAATAACTGAAATGAAAAACACATTAGAAGGAACCAACAGCAGATTAGCTAACATAGAAAAATGAATCAGTGACCTGCAAAACAGACTAGTGGAAATCAACCAATCAGAACAGCAGAAATAGGGAGGAGGGAGGT
>PVJI01034846.1:0-10150 GCA_004026765.1 Micronycteris hirsuta | reverse complement strand
GAAACTTTTTAACATTTCATATAGTAGAGGCTGCATGATGATGTACTCCTTGAACTTGACCTTATCTGAGAAGCACTTTATCTGCCCTTCCATTCTAAATGAAAGTTTTGCTGGATAGATTATTCTTGGTTGTAGTCCCTTGCTTTTCATGATTTGAAATATCTCTTTCCAGCCCCTTCTTGCTTGGAAGGTCTCCTTTGAGAAATCTGCTGACAGTCTTATGGGAATTCCTTTGTAGGTAACTGTCTCTTTTTCTCTTGCTGCTTGTAAGATTCTTTCCTTATTCTTGACCTTGGGTAATGTAATTATGATGTGCCTTGGTGTGTTCCTCTTTGGGTCCCGCTTCTTTGGGGTTCTCTGAGCTTCTTGGATTTCCAGAAAACCTATTTCCTTTGCCAGATCTGGGAAGTTTTCCTTCATTATCTGTTCAAAAATATGTTCAATTTCTTGGTGTTCCTCTTGTCCTTCTGGCAGCCCTATGATCCAGATGTTGGGTCGTTTACAAATGTCTCTGAGGTTCCTGAGACTCTCCTCATTTTTCTGAATTCTTGTTTCTTCCTTCTGGTCCATCCCATTGATTTGAGATCCAACCTCCTTTTTTTTCCTGTTGGTTCCCTGTAAATCTTCCTCCATTATCCTTATCGTATTCTTCATCTGTTCAACTATTTGCGTCCACCTAACTTCCAGTTTTGTTAACAATCTGATTACAAGCATTTTAAATTGCGCATTTGATAGGTTGACTATGTCGTCATCCATTAGTTGTAATTTGTTCTGATCTTTCATTTTGGCCATTTTCATTCTTTTTATTTCGGTGCACTTGTCAGCTGGCAGGTGCCTGCAACCTGGGTCACTTTTTGGATGATGTTGCCTCTGGGGGCGGGGCCTGGGAGGAAGCAATGGCGGCCTCCGATCACCGTGGGCTCCCGTCACTCCTCCACTCCCCAGATCCCCACTGCCTTTTCTGCCAGACTGGGTTCTGTTGGCTCAGCCCTGGCCTCTCTCGGGCAGCGTCGCTGTCTTGCGGGATTCACCTGTTGTTCGGGGCCACGCCCTGTTCAGGCACTGGCAGCGTGAGTCCCTCCGTGAGAGCTGCCTCTCACTCACTCCATTCCTCCGCCTGGTACTGCCCCGCTTACCGGCCTGGATGTTCGTCTTCTCCTACCTCCTGGGTTTCGGACTTCCCTTCAGTTTGATTCTGTCCGTTCTGGTTGTTTAATTTTTCGCTACTGCATTCATTGTTTAGACACTCTGGATGTGCGGGCAGCGAGTGCGACCACCTACGCTGCCATCTTGGCGGAAGTCCTATTACACTATATTACAACCCCTTTGCCCTTACATAAAGACCAATGCCACTAAGAGTAGTGACATTCCACTGTTAAATGTCATTTCTCTAAAATACTATATTAGACAACATTATAGACCAATATATCCTGAAATATGCCTTCAATTGATAAAAGCCACAATATAATAAAAAATAAGGAACGAAAATGGTTCCATAAAAATCTGAAAGACATACTTAATAAAGCAGAGGAAAAGAGACATATTCCATATGTAGACTTACATAAACATTAAAATATTATTGCCTACAAATAACCTGTACAAGATTAAAATCATTGAGATTCTCAAAATCTTTTAAAAGTCTCTTTACAGGAAAGATTTAAGAGAACTGTTAATATGCTTAGCCTAAAAAGCAGTGGTTTTATTAAGGTACAAAATCAAATACACAGTAAGTGCCACAATAAACTAAAGTATTAAATGCTTCTCCAGTCCAAAAAACCAAATATGAATTCACAAGACTTGCATCGATAACATGTCTTACACAGCTAACATTTTCAGGATAACACATGGGATCAAAACAGAATGTTTTGCTTAAAACAATTAGCTGAGGATTCGAAGCACAAATACAAGAATAATTGCTTCCTTTGGGCTTTGGCTGTCAAACACAGGAAATGCCAAAGCTTTATAGCCCTGTGGTAATTAAAACCTTGTCACAGACCTAGACTATCAACGAATATTTACTTAAACAAATTTGCAATGTGACACCAAGAGCATAGCCACAAAAGAAAAAAACATAATTTGGATTTCATCAAAACTAAAAACTTGTGCTTCAAAAGACAACAGAAAAAGTGAAAAGACAATCCACAGAATGAAAGTATTTGCAAATCATGTATTTCATAAGGGACTGGTTTCTGGAATGTATAATGAATGCTTACAATTCAACAATAAAAAGACAACCCAGTTAAAAAATGGGCAAAGGATTTGAACAGACATTTCTCCTAAGAATATATATAAATGGTAGATAAACACATGAAATAATGCTTATCATTAGTCATTACGAAACTGAAAACCAAAACCACAATGAAATACCACTTCACATCTACCAGGATGGTGAATATCCAAAGAGGACTGACAAGAACAAGGGTCTGTGAAAATGTGAAGTAACTGGAACCCTCATACACTGTTGGTAGAACTGTAAAATACTTAGCCATTTTTGACAGCTCCCCTGAGCTAAATACAGTGAGTTACTACCCTGCAATTCCACTCCTATAAGTACATACCTAAAAGAATGAAAATGTGTCCACACAAAAACTTATACAAAAGTGTCCATTGAAGAAGCATTCCTAATAGCCAAAAGTAGAGAGAACCCATGAGCTGATGAATGGGTAACCAAAATGGGATACACAATGGAATATTTGGGGCCATTCAATGAATGACACACACTATGACATGGACAACCATGTAATACTATGCTAAGTGAAAGAAGCTGGATACAAAAGGAAAGATATTGTATGATTCTAATTAACACAAAACGTCTAGAACAGACAAATCCTTAGAAACTGGGGGCATATTGCCTAGAGCATTTAGGTGTACGGGGTTTAAGGGAAATAGTCATTGCTGAAAGATAAAGGAGTTTGTGGGGGTGCAAAAGTATCCTAAAATTAGACTGTGATGATTATTGTACAACTCTGAATACACCAAAATCCAATGAATTGTATGCTTAGGGATGTCTTTTCTGGTATGTGAACTGTATTTCACATACCAGAAAAAGCAGTCACTAAACATAAATGAATAAATTTTCAAAATGGAAATATGTATAAACACATACAATACCAAGATGATTACTTCCCTCAGACTAACTCAAACACATGTATCAATGAGGAGAAAAAATGTCAGTAAAATGCTCTTTTCTTAAAACATCTCTAGATATCAGTTACCACATTTTAAAGTAACAAAAATTTGTTTGAAAAGTTCTTGCAACATCATTTGCTCCTAAAAATGTTACATTATAAATATATAGTAAATAGTAGTATAATTATTGAATATTTAAGCACCAACTATATTACAGAATTTTAGAAACATCATTTTGTTGAATATTTATTGTTTCAAATATGTTAAAGAGAATAATAAAATAAATCAATGTTTACTATTAGACATTTTTTCATGTAGCTAGGAAAACTGCCTTTAGCTAATCAAATAAGTGAATTCATCCTTAAAAATATTTTGACATTAAACAATCAAAAATAGTTATTAAAACACTTGATTAACCAATGCCTCAGTACTTACTCCCCCACCGCTGGAGTATATTTAACAATGTTAACGTCTATCATGACTAACCAAGGCATTGTTGTATCTATGTAAATACTATACAGTTGAAGTAAAACATGAGATTAACTCTCCTACTTTTACTCAAAAATTAAAAAGTAAAAATCTTGTTTAGTTTTTGAAATTCTTAATTATAGAAACCTATCAAATATTTCATGTTATAATGTTATCACAAAGAAACCAGCCCAGCCCAGATAGGAAATCGCATAGGGCCTGACTGAATTCTGGTCTTCACATTCGCTCACTGTGGTGAGCAGGACCCAGTGTAAAGAGGACTCAAGTAATGGAGGGGAAAAGAAAACTGTAACAAAAATCGGAAGCAGTAAGAATCCTGTTTCATTCACAAAGCATTAGCATTTCTACTAATAAGACTCATTCTTTCTCTAAACTCTATAATACTTAGGCTGCACACTGAAAGAATTTCCTGAATATAATGTGCAGAAAAAATCAGAAGGAAAGCAGAATAAGTAAAAAGAGAAGAAATTCCAGCATCAGGTAAAAATTAAAAGAAATATCAATTATAATTGTCATTTATAGTAGCTTTTCTAAATGTCATTAATGTAACATACATGTAAACTTAAGTAACATGCAAACTATTTAACATGAAGAGTATGTACTTACCAAATATTTAAATAGCCTTTTAAAAATCCCGCTGATGGTTGAGACTCCCTAAATAAAAAATAAGAAGAAATAATTTTTCAACCTCATAAGTTAACCCCACTCTATAAATTCTATACAAGAATCCCATATATGTGATCTATTTGTCTTTTTTCCCAACACTTTAAAACCCAAATCACATGTCGAAGCTTTGGCATATGATAAATACAAAACGATTTTTTCCCAATCTTGTACATAACTGAAATTTTATATGCAGTAATACGGAAAAGCTAACAAATTATTACGATATTAGCAGAATTTACTGGACTACAAAAGCACTGAGCTCTATACTAAATCAGATTTTAAATACTGCATACAGATCGAGACAAGAGCATGCAAGCAGTGTCTCAGACAAGCACTCATGTGTTAAATTCTTCCTGGTTATCGACATACAATGTCATACTCCACGTTCTGGTACCTAGTTACTACTTCGTTGTGGCACGCACACAAGCTAACTGCAGCATCTAGAGAGATAACG
The DNA here is from genome assembly GCA_004026765.1 of Micronycteris hirsuta. Lineage (NCBI taxonomy): Eukaryota > Metazoa > Chordata > Mammalia > Chiroptera > Phyllostomidae > Micronycteris > Micronycteris hirsuta. The sequence continues at coordinate 5,412 of PVJI01034846.1, read as the reverse complement.
CAGAGCCAGTGACTTGGAAAGATATCTTACAAAGTGTTTAATTTATTTTCATTTAAAAATTAACATTAGGCCCGGCTGGTGTAGCTCAGTGGATTGAGTGCGGGCTGGGAACCAGAGGGTCCTGGTTCGATTCCCAGTTGGGGCACATGCCTGGGTTGCGGGCCAGGTCCCCAGTGAGGACCATGTGAGAGACAACCATACATTGCTCTTTCTCCCTCCCTTCTCCTCTCTCTGATAATAAATAAATAAAATCTTTAAAAAAAAAAAAATTAACATTAGTACTATGTGAGTACTAAGGAAATTAAAATATTTTAACCACAATAAAAACAAATGGATAAACTAATTTTACTATTTACAAAAGTTAGCTGTAAATAATTTTATAATAAACATAGTATATAGCCTTTCAGTCAAGTCTCAAGTCAAAATAACTTTCAAAATAAAGTTTAAAAATTCAAGAATAAAATACTAAATATTATAGAGCTCTTCTTCTTTGTCAGGCACGTTGCTCAGGACTTGAAAATTACTTACAGACATATTTTAAATCACCTCATTTACTCCTAATGTATAGATAAAAAAGCCAAGTCTTATAGAGACTAAGTCATCTGCTTAAATACAGTAGCTGCCTATGACTGCACAACCCTATGTATGTCTTTAAGGCACTAAACTATGACTCCTCAAAAACAGAACAAGTAAAATAGAACATGACAAAGTAAGAAGTAAAACTGATTGCCTCTTTTAAAGTAAAAAAAAAAAAGTTTTTAAATTCCTTTTAAAGAATCACTAGAATAAAAAAAAAAAATCACTAGAATAGAGAAATCCATTTTAACTACCAGAAAATGTTACCATGTCAAAATTAGAATGTCATATATAAAAATTAAATAAAACATTTTCTTATGAGTAAACCATAACAAGAAGATTTTCTATCACTACTAATATTAAAATCAAAATCAATCAAATGAATTATATCCATATCCACAAGCCATGGAAAAGGGGTAAGAAAAAGTATTTTAGAGACCTAAACAATAGTTTAAAACAATAAAGCTTCTATAAGATGACAGGAAAACATCATCATGATTCTGAGGTACGCACATATTTTTTAAGACAGAAAAGATCAAAACAAAAAAAAATGGACTTTATTAGCATTAAAAATTGTTCTTTAAAAAGTGAAAATAAAAGCTCCAGAGTAGAAAAAATATCAATGCATATGCCCAAAAAAGAACTCACATAGAAAATATCTTTTTAAAACAACCTAATATTACCAAGAAAAAGACAACCCAATTTTTAAGATAGGCTAAAGACCAAAAATTCACAAAAAATACTTTCAAAACCCAATGAACACACTGACAAGATGCTCAATGTCACTAATCATAAGGAATGTACAGATTAAAAACTTAGATACTATCACCCACCAAAATGACTATTTTTTACCTAAAAACCAGATAATAATACCAAGTGTAAATGAGAATGTGCAGCACTGGCATTCTCATACACTGCAGGCAGAAATGTAAACTGCTATAACCAGTATGGAAGACTATTTGGAAGTATCTACTAAAGGTGAAAATACCTCTACCCAATGACTAAGTAATACTACTCCTGGGCATACAATCAATAGTGATGTGTACATATGTGTACAAAACAATATGTACAGAGTTATCATAGCAGTGTTACTTAAAGAGCCCAGACCTGAATATAACCCAAATGTCCATTGGCAGTAGAAGGGAGAAATGCGCTACTGTATTCATACAATGAATTCCTAAACCTCAGTGAAAATGAGAAAACTAATGCCACACACAAAATCAGATACATCTTATAAACACAGTATTGTGTGAAAGAAGCGCGCGTGCGTGTGTGTGTGTGTGTGTGTGTGTGTGTGTGTGTGTGTAGTGGCATTGGTTGGGTGGTTGGTTGGTTTCAAAAACAAGCTAAAGTAATCTCCTATCACAAAGTCAGAGGAAGTCACCTTTGGGATGAAGGGATTATTTGGCACAGGAAACGGCGGCTCAGAGGAACTGATACGGTGATCTAGACTATAGTCAAAACATGAATTCACTTTGTGAAAGTTCATCAATATAGAAACGTTTGTCAAGAGTTTTCTGTATGTAAATTTTACTTCAATTATTTAAAAATTTTTATTCAAAAACAATGTTTATATAAAATAGATGAAAATTTGTGTTATGTGCCATTGAGTAGGTTTCAACTCCCGGCCACCCTCTGAATGGGTGAGATCTCCGTATCCTGCCCTCCATAGCCTTGCGCAGCTCCTGCGGACCCACACCTAGGGCTTCTTTTCATGGAGTCAATCCAGGTGTAAAAGTAATTCTTGGCGAAATAACTTCAGGGCGTCATCCTAATGATACAAAGCTCATTAATTTGAAAATCTGAATTTCCTAATAATGTATTTTAATTTATTTCTACTGACTGTATAAAGGTAAATTAAATATATCTGATCATTTTGCATTAAAGTTTTAAGAACAGTTTCAATGTAAATATGTTTTACCAGCAAGAGATTTCTCTTGAGTCTCTTTAATAGCAGAGAAAGTTTTGCACGTCTTGCTAATGCCTGCTCTACCCAGGCTCAAGTTCGGTTTACAAATGTGTAATTTCACACACATATTGAAAGTATTAGTCACTAACTCAGAAACTGACTTCAAAAGCAATCAGATGGCCAAGTCAGGAATTCGTAAAAACTTTAAGGCAAATTACTTGGTCATGTTGCTTAGAAAATCTTAAGTTTTTAAAACAAAGAACCATTTGAAGAAAAATCTTGTAAATAAATATTCTTATACAGCCCTGGCTGGTGTAGCTCAGTGGATTGAGCACGGGCTGGGAACCAAGCGGTCCCGGTTCAATTCCCAGTCAGGGCACAGGCCTGGGTTGCGGGCCAGGTCCCCGTGAGGGCCATGTGAGAGGCAACCATACATTGCTGTTTCTCTCCCTCTCTTTCTCCCTCACTTCCCCTCTCTCTAAAAATAAATAAAATAAAATCTTAAAAAAATATATATTCTTATACATCTAAAAACCTTCAGGTTAATCTCTACAATGGTACCTTCTTTATTCAAAATATAAACAATTCTACCTATATGTCCTTTTACCCCATTTTTCTGTTATATTTACATAAAAACTAAGTTTTTTTAACTAACCAACTTCTTATTCCTCTCTCTAAATTAAGAAACATCATTATTTGATCAGACTTGAAAATTTCTGTCCTGATGGAAATCTGCCTCATTACTTACACCATGTTGGTCCTGAGCTGTGGGATTTTTTGTTGTATGAGTCTCTGAGACAACGGCCAGAGGAACAGGACAGCGTAGTACCCAAAAAGCCAGTTCTCGGAACACTTCCCAGAGGCCGAGCATCTTTTGGACAAACTTTACTTCAGACAACTAACACCTTACAACAACTCTCCCTGGTCTTGGGCTGTTTTGTCTCTAAGACCCTGGCCACATACAGATCTCTCCAAAACCTGCCATGGGCCAGTTTTCTACCTGAAGGTAGCCAGCCACTGGGTTGTAGTTCAAAGGCAACACTTTCAAACAACTGTTTTTTTTTTTAAATCAATCTAATCACCCCACCCCACACCCCAGGCACCCTAGCCAGAAAGACATCTACTTCTTCTAATTCTGGTACTTATCTTTCTAAACGGTATATTTGCGCCAAGACCTCCAGTTCCCATTTTGGGCAACTTTTGATAGGAAAAAAATGTTCATTTGAGAGGCAACTCAGAACAAAAAGGGGATCTTCTCCCCAAGAGAAGTTTGTCTTATCTTCCTAAAAAAGATCAACTTAGTAAACATAAGAAGACCTCCTCAGAGGTCAAACATATTAGCAAGACGAGACAGACAAATACTGGGTAAGGGACCAGAATCACCACGTAGGGTCCGCTATGAAGCTGAGAGCCAACAGATACCACCCCAAATCTAGAGAGTCTACAGAATTAGACAGAGGTTTACGAGGATAATTACCTAAATTTATTTCTAGTAACATTAAAAACTCCAGAGAGGACAACAAGGATGGACAGACTTCCCCCAAAAACAAAAGGTGCACAATGAATTCAGTGACTGCACACTCTTCATTCATGTGTGAATCAGCAATAAATGTAATGAAGATTTTCATGAATTAAAATCATGTAAATAGTGGTATTTGAAAATCCAGCACCTTAAAATACTGCTAATACCATATTTTCCTATGACACTCTTATTTTGTTGCTGTTTTCTATTTCAATTTTGGAGGTGAAAAAGTTAAAACTAGACTGGTGAAGAATATTTTAAAAAGCAAGATCTCGACTTCCGGCAAGATGGTGGCATAGGTGAATGCGCCGTGCCCCCTCGCACAACCAAACAAGGAAAAAACCAGAAATTTACCCAACCAAAAACAGCCAGATCTGACAGAAAATCGAATTGAGAGGAAGTCCGACAACCAAGGAATTAAAGAAGATACATTCATCCAGTCTGGTGAGCCGGGAGGAGCAGGGCGGAGGGAGAGTGCGTGGTAACCCTGCAGCGAGCTGGTGAGCAGACAGCAAGACCGCGGTTGGAGGGGCGGTTTCTGCGGGGCTGCAGCACACCCAGACGGGAGTGCCTGACCTAAGCGCGGCCAGCGCCCGGCTCATCTGGACCCAGCAGGGCCGAGACTGGTGGACCGGGCAGGTCCGCATTCGCGGGCAGACGGACTGGGAGAGAAAGCAGGGCGCAACCCATCGGCGCAGATTGAGAGCAGCTGTGGGGGAGGAGTCCAAGGCGGGAGGAACTACCAGCCTTACAGGAGAGTTCATTGGGAAGACCCACGGGCGACTGGAGCTGTGCAGCCCATCCACCAATCCCAGAGCGACCCCCAGAGCCAGTGCAGGGGGCCTGAATTGCTTGCAGGAGGCGGTGTGGGTGCGGAGAGTGAAGCAGGCGCCATTGTGCTCTCAGGTCCCGCCCCCACAGGCTACGTCACAACACAGTGACCGTGAGTTTCCCTGCCCAGGTGAACCCCAAGGTTCCGCCCTCCTTACAGTAACAGGCTCACCGAGGGAAAAAAAATGGCCCAAAGAAAGGAACAGATCAAAGCTCCAGAACTAACCGACCAAGAGATAGCCAACCTATCAGATGCACAGTTTAAAACCCTAGTAATCAGGATGCTCACAGAATTTGACGAAAAATTATCGAAATTGCTTGAACAAATGAGGAGAGATCTGCAAGGAACCAATAGGGATAAGAAGGAAACTAGGACTCAAATCAACAGAGTGGACCAGCAGAAAGAAAAAAACATCCAACCAGAAAAGAATGAAGAAACAAGAATTCAAAAAATGGAGGAGGGGCTCAGAAACCTCCAGGACATCTGTAAACGGCCCAACATACGGATCATAGGGCTGCCAGAAGGAGAAGAAGAAATCCAAGGAATTGAAAACTTATTTGAACATATAATGAT
>PVJI01034845.1:0-10131 GCA_004026765.1 Micronycteris hirsuta | reverse complement strand
CTCCCCCCTCCCCCCTTGTTACTGTCCATTCATTCTTAGTTTCAGTGTCTCTGGTTATATTTTGCCCCTGTCGCACACGTAAGTGACTTAACAGACCCCGGACGTTCCAGGGTTTAAAAACTAACTGCTGTCACCTTTGTGGTTCTTGTCACTTTATTTGAGCCATGGGTGGGAGCAGAAGGGCTGTCCCCCTTTTCCATGAGGTGCCTGCTCAGGCCAGCTCTGAAGGCAGGGCAGGGGGGAGGGCTCCTGCGGCCCTGGGTCCCCACCCCCAGACAGCATTTCAAGTCTCAGAGTGTAGCCCTGCTCTCTGGGAGAACAGCAGCATGTGGGATCAGCACAAAGAGAAGGAATTGTTCAGAGTGCTTTGAAAACGTAAAAGACCATAAACTGTCCCTGGTCAGGGAAGGCAGGACACTGACCCCTGAGCAGGGAGAAGAGCAGGGTGCCAGGCCTTCCTGGAAGGGGAGGCTGATGAGCTTCTTGTCCCCCTGCCCCCACACGCTTGTCTTCCAAAATTGGACGTTGTTACTATATAAGGCTGCTTTTTCTGAGTGAGCGAGAATGCACTGAACTCCTGGCGTTTCTAACTTTTCGGGCCATGGTGAGTTATTTTCACCCAGCAAGACCAAGCTCAGTGGAAAATGAGACATGTGAAAGGCCTTGGGAGTCAGACACAACCACAGGGGTCACCTTTGTTTTTATTTCTGCGATGGGAAATGTAATGTCGCCCATCGGCCGCCGCTCAGCATGGCCGGTACTAGAAGGAGCTGTGTAAATACTGTGCTGCAGCTCCTGGTGGCCCTGGGGAGTCCCACTGCAGCAGGTCATGCGGGGCCCTCAGCCCCAGGGTGCCTGCCCCCTGCCTGCCCCCCGCCTGCGGGGAGAGGCTGGTCGGGACAGGCTCACAGGGCACAGCTGCCATCAGCCGGGGGCGCCTCTCCCTGCCTCCCGGGTGCCAGATGGCTGTGCAGCGTTCTGGGGACCGAGTGACCGTGGGTCCCTCGGCCAGGCTCGGGGCTGAGCAGAGGCTCACACTCAGTGAAGGGTCCCCTGACGACACTCACTTCTCTCTGTTCTTCGTCACCTTTAATGGCGTCCCCTGACTCTCTGCTTCTCTTCTTGGAGAAGGAAATTCCTCCTCTGTCTCTACCGCCCCCTCCTCTTACTTTCATTCCTTCTTTGCCTAGTTGTATTTGCGCCTCTCTTCCCCGAACCTGAACGTGCCTTGTCTGCAGGAGGATGAGCGACGCTGTGTGTGTGTAGAGAGAGAGAGAGAGAGACACACACACACACACACACAGAGAGAGAAGCACAGATTCAGGGCAGAGGGGAACTTGCACGGGGAATTGTGTCCCCTCTGAGATTTTTCCGGGGGTTCCAGCAGGCCGGCACTCTGCTCATGGAAGCTCCACTTCAGGGTTCTAAGACCCTTCCCTCCTCCCGTGAGGCGTCTCCTTCTCTCTGAGAACGGCGCTGGTCCCCCCAGGCCCCTGTGACCTTTCCCGAAACAGAACGTTCCGGAATGCCCTGTGTTTCTCCCAGGCATCTGGTGGATGAGCAGTAAGATGAGTATCTTTAACGGCTTGATTAGTAAACAGTGCCTGTTTTTAGTTCAGTGCGTGAGACAGTTGCATTCCGTCAGGGACAAGTACCCATTGTTTGGGGACTTCTTTGTGCCTTTGGGGCTGAAGACCTGAGTCAAGTCGGTCTTCTGCATCAAGGCCAGCGAGCTGGAAGAAGACTGGGTTCAGGGCCGGGAACGGGGTGGCAGGAGAGTGGCTGGGCACAGGGGTGGCTCTGGGGCAGCGTCAGGGGAACGTCCTCGCTCCCCTACCACACCCTTGCCAGGCCCTGCACACACATTCAATTCCAAGTTTAAAAAAAACATGAAGTAATCACAAGTGAGGTGACAGGGCAGCCGCACAGGGCCGCTCACTGAGAGTCACTGCGCTCCTGGCCGTCCCACAGGTGGGACACGGCGGGGTGGGGCGGGGAGTGGGGTTGGGGGGGCCGAGGTTCCACCCCGTTGTTCCCCTTTCCAGTCCCGGAATCTGTTCTGACTTGTCGGCTCAGAGGCTTCCTTCGCCCCATTCCATCCACAGGCCAGGGTGGCAAGAGGTCTAGAGCAAGGACGGCGGTGGGGACACCGAGAGGCCACTCCGCTCCCGGGGCTACACCTGCTCTGTGCTGGGACTTTGTTCTTCCCTCTGTCCCCTAATTTCCCCTGATTTGCTTTTATTTAAACAAGGAGTGTTGCTCTGGGGATTTCATTTTTACAGTGGTCGCAGATGCTTAGAAATTACTTGATTAACTTCATGTACCTGAATGTACTTTATTTTCTTCCTTCCTTGATTTTAGAGAGGGAGAAACACTGGCTTGTTGCCCTACTTTCTGATGCATTCATTGGTTGATTCTTGAGTGAGCCCTGACCGGGGATCCAGCCCGCAACCTTGGCGTATCCGGACAGCGCTCTAACCAACTGAGCCACCCCACCGGGGCTGGGAAATATGTGTTTTTAAGAATTGCCAGTTTCTGCTAATTGGTAGGGAAAACAGGGAAGACTGGTGTGCCAATCTCTGAAAAAAGAAAAAAAAGAGGAGTGCTGGAAGGGAGTCGTGGCTTCAGGGGATTTTAACGGATTTCCTAGAAAAGCTGAGTGGTTTACAAGCTCACTGCGTGGGCGGGCGGAGGAGTGGGGGTGGGGCCTCAGCCCGGAGTCCGCGTTCAGCCGGGCAGAAGGAACACAGTGGCCGGAGCAATCTCTCCGACCGCATGCAGTTGATTAATTTCCCTAATAAGCCTGTAAAGTTTCGTTGAGTCCAGCTGTTTCCGTGAATCCCTCTGCAAAGTCCGAGTGCTTTCTCCTCCAACCCACCCATGGGGTTTATCGTCAGGGCCCTGCCGGGGGTGCTTGCTCGTATTCTGTTAATTTATTCGATTTTCACAATTGTGCGGGTTTTTTCCCCAAAGAAAACACGAAGCTAATATTTTACATTTCTGTTTTTCTGACGGTTTCTTACCCACAAAAGACCCTCAGTAAGTATCCAAGGGCTCTAGTCTGCATTTTCTACGCATTGTCTGTCCTCGGTCCTTTCACCGCTCGGTGCCACCTTTACCGGGTCATGGACGAAGGAAGGATATGGAAACATTTCGGTTCAAGAAAACCTAATGGGCATGAGGATGGAGTTCTGAATTATCAGAGATTCCCAATCTTTTACGCTAGCCGGGGTTACGTGGTCACAGGTGATGCGGAACTATCTCGGTTATCCGTTAACATGGACGCGTCACACAGCACTTCCGCGCTCCCCGCCCATGAACCCCGGGTGCGTGCTGGAGATGGGTTCAGCCTTTGCGTTTCCCCCACCACATTTGTTTTTCTGTCCAGTCTAGTCCCCTTTCAAGTGGCTGGAGCGGAAGTAACAGCATGCTCTCTGAGGCCCTATCCTTCATTCTGTCCTTTTTTCCCCCCTTGCTTCGTGCACACGTGAACATTTTTTGGCATGTTCCCATATCATTAAACACATTTATATTCTTTCTCCATAGTTTGCATGGAATTTCTGTGTCAAAGTCAAAGGAAAACTCTTTCCATGAGAGGTCACAGCGAAGGTCTCGCCCTCGTGCCACTGCCGTGGAGAGTTGAGATGTGATCGGAAGCTCTTTAGATCATTCATTCCAGGAGTTGAGACGAGGAGTGAACTAAAGTCATTCTGTTACACGTTCCGTGTCTGTAGAGAGATCTTTTTTTCACCCTGTACGGTAGATGTGTCTACAGCGAGAACACAGACTTATTTGATAAAGGGAGATTCCCCCAGAGGAGGGGCTCAGGCGTGAATGGACAAGTTACACCAGTCGATAGGGGGAAGTCCAGGTACAAAATAAGGTTGGCTGCAGAGCGGCAACCCCTGAAGTAGGGGAAGGAGTCAACACGCCAACTCTGCGTTGTCTGTGTGGTGCGCAGACGGGGCGTGCACTGAGGAGTGGGGGGTGTCCGTCTGGGCTCGGGGTGGCGGGAGGTAACGGTGGGAACTTGGGAAGTGACACAGAGAGGATGAAGGCCAGGCCGTGTGAGGTGTGGGCCGAGAAGGCGGGACCCCTAGGAGGAGTTCCGGGTCACTGCAGGGAGATTTCAGGAGCACTTCTGAGAAGTGAGAGAAGGAGAGCGGTTCAAGGGATGGCTTTCCGCCACAGGAGTCAGGGTTCCAGGGAGAAACGGCAGGGACCCTGGTGGGGCTGTGGTGGGGTTGGCCTCTCCTCCCCATGGCACGGTGGCAGGGAAGCCACAGGGAACCTGTGGGGCTGGAGAGCAGGGTACCCAGTGGACACAGTTCCGTGGGAGGCTGGGCAGTGTGGGGAGAGCAGGGACGGGACTGACATGGGGTCGGAAGGTGAGGGTGGCGGCAGCCTCCATGGGGGTTGAGGAGGGGCCGGGAGAGAAGTTCTGAGATCCTGGGAAGGAGAGAGGGGGGAGGACGAGGGGAGGCACAGGAGTCTCCCTTGTAGCAAAATCGGGGCCGTTGGGAGGGACTGCACCCATTGGCCATGTTGCTTACTATGTCGCCGTTTTATGTTTCATTTTGATATTTAGAAGTATTGTTTATGTTATAAAAATATCAGACATTAAAAAGTCCTGTACAAGAAGAGAAAAACAAATCAGATCATTATCTGAGAGCCTTCTAAAGCATTTGAGCCATGGAGTGTGAATTTCTATTTATTTATTTAAAGTGATTTTCCCTTACTTTGGACAACAAGAGGGAGCCTTGGAATCAGCATAACCCTGGGTCTGTAGCAGGCATCTTGAGTCATTCTCAGTAACCTCATGAGCACATGCGACCCCAGCTCCCTAAGCAAACACTCAGCAGCGTGGGCCCCGCACCCCACTGCCCCCGGCCCCTCCCCACCCGAGGGAGCCGCCACCCTGGCTTCTGCACCCGTCCCTGCGTGCCTTTCTGTTCGTGGGGTCTCACTGAGCACTGTGCGCTCTTCCAGCTGTCGTGGCATTGTGACGAAATGGTGCCTGCCATGTGCTCACGCCAGCGTCAAACCTCGCACGTGGCCACCTGGATGCACCTCGGGGCCACCGTGCACCTGGGGGACACAGCCCCGCAGCTCGTCCCCGGCACCGTGTCCGTGGGCGTGGGGACCTCTCCGGTGCTCGCCGCTGTGGGCGGTGCTGCTAGAATGTGCCCCCGCTGCTCCTGGGATGGGGCTCCTTTAGCCCCGCGTGGTGGGTGGACAACCAGGTTTAGGAGAAAACGCAGCCTCTTTCCAAACCCACACCTGGCGTGACAGTCCCCCTGGCAGTGTGCTGGCACCTGGGGGTCCGCGTCCTCTCCAGCCCTCGGCGCTCGGGCTCTCTGATGTCCACCGTCTGCTCCGGATCGGTGCCCCTGGCGGCCGTCCTCTGTGTCTCTCTCACCTCCAGGCCAGGAGGGTGGCCCTTCGCTGGTGCTCCCTCCTCGGCTGGCCTGCCACAGCTTCAGAACAGGTTTCTGTCCGGCTGTGTTCCTTGTGCTGGTCAGCGCAGTCCTCCGCTCCTCGTCACATTGAACTGGTCATTCACTGAACTGGTCATTGCACTGTGTGCGTGGTGGACAGCCTCCCGGTTCTATGGCTGCCTCTCCGGCCATTCGAGGTTCAGGTTGATGGACAGATACCCTAATACAGTCAAACAGCTTTTTTTTTCTTTTATAGTTAGTATTTTGGGGTCTTGTTAGAGAAATCTTTTACTTATGCCAAGGTCAAATAAATAGACACATATTTTCTATAAGATCCTGAGTTTTTAAGTACCTATTGTTTTTCCTAAGATGTTTTACCACATATATTTTTTTACAATGAACTTTTTATTATTCTTACTTAATGATGTTCTTAAATTCCAGAGAATGTATTCTGTTTTCAAAAAAATTATTTTAATCATCTTAAAGGTTTAAAGTAAATTGGTTCAAAACAAACAAAAACCCTCTCAGATTCAGATGTTGGGAATTGAGTATTTTCAGTTTTGAGTTCTTCAGCTGTAGCTTTGTTGCTCAGGTCAGGAAAGCGGGAAAGGCTGTGGCCCCAGACCACACCTGGCTCTCCTCTGCGCAGCGCCACGGGCCTCTGACGGAGGGGGGGCTGCAGCCCACGCTTCCATCTGTAGGGGCAGTTCGTGTTCCCAAGAAACCTCAGGCACCGGTGCCTTGAAAGGAAGAATTTCATTATGCCAGGGGTCATTTTTCTAGCTCATTCTAAGACACTGACAGAAGAAGATCAGTGATAAAAAATATTTTGGTATAACGTAAGGACAATAAAACAATTGGAAACATTTAGAAAAATAGCCACCTATCCAGCCACCACATGCCACAGTTTTGCAGTCTCTCACTTTCAAATTCAGTGAAAGTGGAGAGCCGTGGGGAAGCCTGACGCGGTGTGGGGGGTGGGGGAGTGGCTGTCAGCTGCCAGTGGGCAAGAGGAGTGGGGGGATGGGGCGGGGCGCGTGCAAGGCAAGACCCCACTCCCACAGACTTCCCCACTCGGCCTTTTGTGCTAGTTCTTTGCAATACAAAGTCCACATTTTATAAGTTTCCTAGAAACTGCAAGCACCCCCCCGCCTTTTTTTTGCTTTTAACAACACATTTCTTTAACAAAGTAGCCACAATATAATTGCAAACTGAGACCAGAAGTTTCCCTGTTTGCAAAGCTGCCCCCCTTTGTCCCGCTGCCCGCTGTGTGCCGGGATGCCGGAGGTTACAAGTGACAGTGCAGGAGAGACACTAAACAACCACGGAGGCACGGTCCGGGGAGGGGGCAGGGCAGGTGCTCTGTAGGAGGGTCTCCTTCAGCCAGAGCTTGCTTAGATGGGAACAGAAAGGGGTTTATGGCCAGAAACAGGTCTGATGTCCTTAAAAGGAAGTTGTTTCTTTTTCCCTCTGCTTCTCTGGGGAATCGGCTTCAAACGGGGAATAGCTGTGCTCTGACTCACTGGCAGAGCGGCACTGCAGCCCACGCCTGCAGATAAAATTGTCAGGAGATGGCTCCTAATTAGACCTTGTGGGACAAGAGGGTCCTTTCTAAGAGGACATTTTAGGGATGGTGTTTCTGAAATTGACTTGCAGAGAAAGTAAGTTGTTCCTTAAAAAAAAAATCCAAACACTGAAATGAGATTTCATTTCTGACTCCGTGTAGCTGGTTGCCGTGTTTGCCAAAGGACACGGCAAGTAACTCATCTGTTGGGTGGTGCAAGTGCTGCTTTCATCCTCACTTTGCGGGTCTTTCAAAGGTGGGGCTCGGGCCGCTTTGGAGCCTCAAGTCCACCAGGTTACAGAAGACGTTGGAGCTGCACTGACCACACCGCGCGGGCTGAGGCCGAGGCCAAGGCCAAGGCCATGGCCATCAGCACAAAGCGCCACACCCTTCTGAGAGTCTGGCAGCCGTGTCAGACCCAAGCGCCTTTGCGGGCTCTGTGGGCTTGGTGTGGCGTCCCCACTGTGGGTGTGTTCTCTGAAAACGCAGGCTCCGCCTTACCCTCGTGCGTGAAATGAGGGCTTTAAAGGACTGGCTGACCACTTACCAAAAAGTCGTGCTCCTCGAGGACCCGCACTGTGGTGGAGGCGGGAGCAGGGTCGGAAGGCAGGTCACTGCTGCGTGCTCCAGAGGGGCTGGGTGGCTTGCCCCCCGCGTGGGCCCGTCGGCCACGTGCAGTCGACGGGAGCTGGACTTTGAGCCGAGATCTCCTTGCAGTCAGGGCACTTGGCATTTCCCCCTCGTGTTTGGCTACTTTTGTATGCCAGTGTGATTAAATGAAAAGAGAAAAGATGCTTGCCTCTGAACATCAATTTTTCAAACTGTTCTGATGTCAATCAACATCACTTGAGGGCTGACGCTGAGGGTAGGGGAGCGTGGACAGGGGGCAGGCTGCAGCGGGGCAGGAGCACCTCGGGTGCCTAGGAGGCCAGCCTTGTGTAAAGGCAGTGGGGTCTCTGGGAGACATTTTGCCCGTCTGAGGGGCAACGTGACGCACCCACAGGGAAGAGCTGCTGGGGCGGGAGCCCGCAGGCTGGGAGGGCAGGGGAGCAGCATCCCCGTGCGGGGTTGTAGGGTGCGGGGTGGAGAGGAGATCAGTGCTACCACGTCCACTCCTTGGTGGGGACGACAAAGCAGTTGGTGGTGACCTGGGCTGTCGAGTGAGTGTGCGTATCCCCCTTGGAGATGGGGACCGACACAAGGTACAGGTGTGCAGGGAAGGCGACAGGTTTATTTTCATGCACTTGAGGCGCTAGGTGTGTCGGCCATTGTGCTGGCCAGTCTGGGCCCAGGGGTGGGAGGGACTTGGGACTCGTCTGTGTGCAGCAGGCGGTGGGGGGGGGAGGGCGCAGCAGCACTGGCCACCCACGGAAGGCACAGCTGCCGAGCACGACTGGCCAAATCAAGGATGGTCTCCTGTGGTCGGAGGAGAGGGCAGCCCGCCCGCCGGAGTTCTCTCCCTGGCCTCCCTCCCTGTGTCACTTCCTGCGGGTCCTGGGCAGCCCACCCGACATGCGGTCCTGGTGCCTGACCCCACGCTCTGAGGGCCCGCTCCTGTCCCTCTGCCCACGGCACCCACGCCTCTGCCCGCGGCCCGGGCCTCCCCCCACAGCCACCCTCTCCCGGCACCGCCCTCCTGATCGATACCTCCCGCGTCCCCTGGCGCCTGACCCGGCCCTCAGCTCATTGCCTCATCTCAGCAGTTTTCCGACACAGCGCCTATCTGTGTCACTTACCCCGTTGTCCCACAGTTACCAGTGAGCGTGGCGGCGTCCCTCATGACCTGGGCGCCCTGACAGCAGGGGCGGTGCCCCTCACCTCCAAGCCCTTTGTGCAAATGAAGGAGGGGGGAGTGAAGGCCCAAGGCAGACTCACGAGCGTCACCTGTCTGCACTCGAGTGCGACCTTTCCTGGAGGGATTCCAGGCTTGTGACTGTCAGAGCTTTCTGTTGCTCATTCTGACCGAGGGCTCCTCACCAGACTCTGTTGTCTGAAGCCCACACAGGTCTGCCTCAAGGCCGGGACTGCGTGGCTCCTCCAGCCACCCCAACCCCATCTCAGAGCAGCCAGGGCTGGCCTCTGCTCCAGGGCCTATGTCAGACAGTCCCCTCTGCCCGTGAGCGCCCCTAGGGGTTGTGTCCCCTGCTCGACGCCAGGCGGAACCCACGTGTCACTCTGAGGTGCGTGTGCCATGTTTGCTCAGGAAGTCTTTCCCAGCCCGTGAACTGTAGGCATCTTTTGATTTCTGTTGGCCGTGAGCAGAAGGCTGACATTGTAAAGGGGTAGGCGGATGTAGTGTGGTCTTACACTTTACACTCGAAGGCAGGGTGTCCCGGGGGGGCACACCCTGTGTAGGGGTCTCAGACAGCTGGCGCACTTGGCTAGTCCAGGAGAAGCAAGGTGGTCCCTGCCCGGGCTAGTGGTCAGCCGCATGGGGCCTGGCTGGCCTTGTCTGCACAGCGGCCTTCCGTGCTGCGTCCCACTCACAGCGCAGAGCAGTCCCTCTCCTGCTCTGATATTTTTACTCTCATTCTTTAACTCATGGTGGCTGCCAGGCTCTCTTTAACTGACAAGCCATGAACTGCCACAAGTGGAAAGGACCCGAAAGATCACCTGTGGAGGACGGTGAAGGCTGGCGGACCCCACATACAGCCGGAACCCACAGGGGTTAAGAAGGTGGTAGATAGATAACCTCAAGCTTTAGCTATGTGCACCTGTGACTTTTGCAGAAGAAATATTTATCATTTATTCTGGGAAACAAAGCAATTATGCCTGCAGTTTTTCCCTGGGTCTGTGAAACGTCCTTGAGCTTTATCCAACTACCCCTTATAAAATAAACTCGGAGACCATGTTCAGGGTCATTGTCTCTCCATCAGAGGATGATGTCCCACCTGGTCCCAGCCTTTCCTTAAAGTGTCTGTGTCTGTGTCTTTCTTAATCTCCCATCGCCTCCCCCGCCCCAGGGACCTCCTCCCTGCGCAGGTTGTGGCAGTCACCTTCTCTGACCCTGTCCTTTCACAGGTGAGGAAACCGAGGCCCCTGAAGTGAATAGTTCAAAGCTCTGTGACCAGGGAGTGTGGAGGTGGAGTCTACAGCCACAGCCCTGATGCTCAGACAGGGCCTTCCCCA
>PVJI01034844.1:0-10136 GCA_004026765.1 Micronycteris hirsuta | reverse complement strand
TGATGGGCACTTGGATTGCTTCCATATCTTGGCAATTGTCAATAACACTGTAATGATGGGGGTACATATATTTTTCAAATTTGTGTATCAGGTTTCTTTGATTGATCCCCAGAAATGGAATTTCTGGGTCATAAGGCAGTTCCATTTTTAATTTTTAAAATAATATTAGTTTTTTAAAAGAATATTTATTTATTTTTAGAGATAGAGGATGGAAGAAAGAGAGGGAGAGAAACATCAATGTGAGAGAAAAACATCGATTGCTTGCCTCTCGTCTGAGCCTCAGCTGGGGACCAAACCCACAACCCAGGCATGTGCCTTGACTGGGAATCAAACTGGCGGCCCTTCACTTTGCAGAAAAATGCCCTTCCATATTAGTCAGGGCCATTTTTAATTTTTTGAGGAAACTCCATATTATTTTCCATAGTGGCTTCCCCAATCTGCATTCCCACGAACAGTGAATTTATGAGGGTACCCTTTGCTCCACATCTTGGCCAACATTTGCCATTTGTGGATTTATTGATGATAACCATTCTGACGGGTGTGAGGTGATACGTCATTGTAGTTTTGATTTGCATTTCTCTGACAATTGGTGATATTGAGCAACTTTTCCTATGTCTATTGGCCATCTGTATGTCTTCCTTGGAGAAGTGTCTATTCAGGTCTTCTGCCCACTTTATAACAGGGTTGTTGTTTTTTGGGGGGAGCGGCGTTTGGAGTTAATTGTCTGAGTTCTTATAATTTTGGATATTAACTCCCTATCAGATGTATCATTGGTGAGTATCTTCTCCCATTCAGTAGGCTATCTCTTCATTTTGTTAATGGTTTCCTTTGCTGTACAAAAACTTTTAGTTTTTCCCCCTTTATTTACTTTTTTCTTTTGTTTCTTTTGCCTGAGAAGATATATAAGAAAAAAAATGTTGCTAAGAGAAATGTGCAAGATTTTACTGCCTATGTTTTCTTATAGGATTTTTATTGTTTTGAGCCTTACATTTAAGTCTTGAGTCCATTTTGAATTTATATGGTGTGAGAAGTTGATATAGTTTCATTTTTTTGCAAGTATCTGTCCAATTTTCACAATACCATTGATGAAACAGACCATCTTACTTTCTTTGTCAAATCTTAATTGACCATGTAGACATACATGGGTTTATTTCTGAACTCTCTATTCTGTTCACTTGATTTACATATCTGTTTTTTATCCCAGCACCATGCTGTTTTGATTACTATGCCCTAGTAATATAGTTTGGTCTCAGGTAGCCTGACACCTCCAACTTCATTCTTCTTTCCCAACATTGCTGATTATATCTGGGTTTTGTGGTTTCATATAAATTTTTGGATTATTTGTTTTTCATTCTGTGAAATGTGCCATTGCTATTTTAATAGCAATTGCATTGAATCTATAGATTGCTTTGGGTAGTATGGACATTTTAATGATGTAAATTTTTCCTATCATGAACATAGTACATATTCCTACTTATTTGTATCTTTTTTTTTTTAAGATTTTATTTATTATTATTTTTTAGAGAGATGGGGAAGGGAGGGAGAAAGAGAAGGAATGAAACATCAATGTATGGTTGCCTCTAGCACATCCCATACTATGGATATGTCCTGCAACCCAGGCATGTACCCTGACTGGGAATCAAACCTGCGATGCTTTGGTTTGCAGGCCTGTGTTCAATCCCCTGAGCTATACCATCCAGGGCCTTATTTGTATCTTCTTTAATTTCTTTCTTTAGTGACTTATAAATTTACAAGTACAGGTCCTTTACCTCCTTGGTTAAATTTATTCCTAGGTATTTTATTTTTTTGGTGCATTTTTAAATGGGATTTTGTTTTTAAGTTTCCCTTTCTTATAGTTCATTATTGGTGTATAAAAATGCAACTGATTTCTGAATATTTATTTTGTATCCTCCTACTTTCCTAAATTCATTTATCAGTTCTAGCAGTTTTTGGTGGAGTTTTTAGGTTTGTTTATATACAGTATCATGCCATCTGCAAATAACGAGAGTTTTACTTCTTCCTTTTCAATTTGGACACTTTTCATTTCTTTTTCTTGTCTGATTGCTGTGGCTGGGACTTCCAGTACTTTGTTGAATTAAGAGTGGTGAAAGTGGATATCCCTGTTTTCTTGTTGATCTTAAGGGAAACACTTTTAGTTTCTCTCCAATGAGTATAATGTTAACTGTGGGTTTGTTATACATGCCAGGGCCATTCTTGGCATCCCCTATGAGTGATAGCATCTCATCACTGCAGATCATAAAGATAATGAGCTTCAAGATTATCATAACACAAGATGCTGGAGCACAAGATCAACAGTTGTCTTCAACAGTGAAGAGAACACTCAGTATGAAAAGTCTGAAAACGATCTGAAGGCCTGCCTCACTATCACCAAGTCTGGGCATATTGTGAGTGAAGTACTTAATAATTAATGGAAGAGAAAGTTATTGTTAAAGCTACAATTGGACCTATCTTATATGTTGTGGGTTATCATTGTCAATTTCAAAAAAAGTAAGCTGAATCCAGGAACAAGAGTTGCTTTGGATATGATTACAATAATATTTGCTAAGATCCACTAGTTTACAGTATATCTAATGAAGACATCAGATCTAATGAAGGAAATAACTTTTTCTAAGATTGGGGTTATCAGAACAGATCAGATAATTAAGAAAGGCACTAAAACTACCTCTTACAAACCTAGAATTATTCCAGTGTAGGAATAATACTTCTAAAAGGCTGTTTATTATATGGACCACCTATTATAGGAAAGCCACTAATAACAAGAGCTATTATTAGTCAGCTGGACTGATATCTCTTCATTGTTTTATCAAGTTCTATTGTAGACAAGTGCATTGGTGAAAGCACTTACTTGATTAGAGAAATGTTCAAATATAAAGGGATCATTAGCCAGGCATCGTTTTTATGGATAGATGCCATTGATGATGTTGGTTTTCTGAAAGTACTTCACCTGATAGATTCAGAGGACTTCTTTTAAACTTTATTTTATTGTTTATGCCATAGTTTTCCCAGTTTTTCCCCCTTTGTCCGCACTTACCCAATCCCCCTCCCATCCTTCAGGCAATCCCCCACATCATTGTCCATGTCCATGGGTCATGCATATATGTTCTTTGGCTACTCTATTCCCTATGTCATACTTTACATATCCATGACTATCCTGTAACTACTAATTTGTACTTCTTAATCCCTTCACCTTTTTAGTTCATCCCCCAATGCCCCTCCCATCTAGCAACCATCAAAAGATTCTCTACATCTATGATGCTGTTTGTTCTGCTTCTTTATTTTGTTTTTTATAATAAATTGTTGATAGATATGTATTTATTGCCATTTTATTATTCATATTTTTGTTCTTCCCCTCTTCCTCCTCCTCCTTCTTAAAGGAGACCCTTTAACATTTCGTATAATACTGGTTTGGTGATGATGAACTCCTGTAGCTTTTTCTTGTCTGGGAAGCTCTTTAGTTGTCCTTTGGTTCTAAATTATAGCTTTGCTGAGTAGAGTAATCTTGATTGTAGGCCCCCGCTTTTCATGACTTTGCATATTTCTTGCCAATCCCTCATAGTATGCAGTTTCTTTTAAGAAATTAGTCGACAGTCTTACAGGAGCTCCCTGTAGATAACTAACTGCTTTTCTCCTGCTGCTTTTAAGATTCTGTTTTTGTCTTTAACCTTTGACATTTTAATTATGATGTGTCTTGGAGTGGGCATCTTTGAATGAATCTTGTTTGGGACTCTCTGAGCTTCCTGGACTTGTATGTCTATTTCCTTCACCAAATTAGGGAAGTTTACTTTCATTATTTTTTCAACTAGGTTTCCAATTTCTTGCTCTCTCTCTCTTCTCCTTCCAGCACCCACATGATGCAAATGTTGGTACTCTTGAAGTTGTCCCAGAGACTGCTTACACTATCCTCATGTTTTTTTTGCATTCTTTTTTATTCTTGCTGTTTTGATTAGTTGTTTTTTGCTTCCTTATATCCCAAATCACTGATTTAATTCTCATCTTCATCCATTCTGCTGTTTATTTCCTGTAAATTGTTCTTTATTTCAGTTAGTGTGTCCTTCATTTCTGATTGGATTTTTTTATGCTGTTGAGGTCCTCACCAAGTTCCTTGAGCATGTTTTGAACTCTGCATCTATTTGATTGCTTATCTCCATTTTGTTTAGTTCTTTTTCTAAGGTTTTGTTCAATTCTCTTATTTGATCCGTATTTCTTTGTCTCCACATTTGGCAGCCTCCCTGTGTTTGTTTCTATAGATTAGGTAGAGCTGTAATATGTCCCAGGCTTGATAGAGTGACCCAATGTAATAGGTGTCCTATAAAGTCCAGTGGTACAGCCTCCCCTATTACCCAAGCTGGGTACTCAAGGTATGCTACCATGGAGGGTGTGTACAGCCACCTGTCATAGTTGAGCCTTGATTACTGTTGGCATGTCCAAGGTCAGCCAGTGACTGAGTTCTGTCTGGGGTCACACAGCATAAGCCACAAAGTGATCTGCAGATGGCTGTTACTTGTGTTGGCTTGGACGTGCCCAGGCAAGGCTAAGCTGTGAACTAATACAAGCTGCTACTAGTGCTGGGCCTGGGCAACTTAGTAAGAGGTATGGTGCTTGCGGAAGCCAGATGCTTGTTTTTTAAGAGAATTTGGGAAAATCTGAAGCATGGGCCAAGACAAGCCATTTGTATAGAAAAGCCACTGGAAACAGCTTGGGTCAGCCCAAAAGTTGTGTGGGCAGGGCCTCAGTGAGTCACCAGGGTAGGGCAAACAGTGTGAGCCAGGTGTATGAATTCTCAGATATGGCATCTGCCTGCTGATTCTGTAGCTCTGTGGATACTGGACTCAGTAAAGGAATAATGGCTTCTGCTAGCAGCTCTATCTGAGAGAAGGCTGCCCACCCAGCTCTTGCCCTGATGCTATGTTCATCAGTTCCTTCCCATATGTCTCTGATGTCTTTCATCTGCTGCCCTGGTGGTGGTGCTCAGAGGGAGTGAGTCCAAGTATGTCTGAATGTCGGCATACAGGCAGTTCCTCTCACTTTAAGAGGAACTGCCGGAGACTCCAGCAGTTTCTGTCTTCCACAGCATCAATCCCAGCTGGTTTTTACAGCAAGAAGTTATAGGGACTTATCTTCCTGGCACTGGAACCCTGGGCTGTAGAGCCTAGTGTGGCATTAGCACCCTCTGCTCCTGGGATATTCCTCCTGATTGTTATCTGCCACACATGGGTATGTGCCATTCTGTGTCTCTGTCCCTCCTACCAGTCTTCATGTGGTTTCTTCTTTAATTCCATAGTTGATTTCTTCTTTTATTCCATGGTTGTAGGACTTCCATTCAGCTCAGTTTCTGATGATTCTGAATGATGGTTGTGCTATAGTTTACTTGTAACTTTGACATGGTCATGTGAGGAGGCGAGCTGTGTTTGCCTATGCTGCCATCTTAACCAGAAGTCCAGAGGACTTTAATGGGTTTACTAAATCAAATGAATGATATAGTACTGCGCATAGAGTTAAACTTGTAGTTACAAATGAATACAGTAAATTCTGTTTTACTATCTCCAGGTAAATATAAAAATACATGTAATTTAGTTATGTGCAAGATTAGAGATATAAAAAATCCATGGAGATACCACTATAAAGTATGATTATTAGAAGCAATTATGATGTTTCCAGATAGATTTAATGGAGCAGACCTGATAAATGTTTGCACTGTAGAAGGCATACAAGTATTTACAATCCACGCAGATTTGAGTTTGTAGTGTAGAAAGACTTCATGAGCAATAAGAACTGATTGATTTTAAGAAGCTATAGTCTAAATTGGACTACAGATTTTCGATGGCTACAGGACATAGACTTAATGTAAAAATCAGTTAAAGAAATTGTACAGAATGGCAATAATCTCATTAAAAGCATATGAATAAAGTATTATTTAAAATAAAGTAATAAAAATGTATTGTGATTTATACTAGATGTAGAATAGAATATATAACATAAATAGCAAAAAGACAAGAGGGAGAATTGAAGTATACTGTTGAAGAGGTTTGAAAATGCATGTGAAGAGATATGGGGTTGGCCAAAAAGTTCATTTGTCTTTTTCCCATAAAATGGCTCTAGCAGCATTTAGTTGTCTTTCACTTCATTTGAAACAATTGGTTAGATTGTATTGTGGCAGCTGTCATATCAACATGCATTTAAAAAGGAACTTATCAGAATTGGTGAATTTTTGTGTAGCCATTTAAATATTAAAGATGGAAGAAAATAAGCAACATTTTGGCATATTATGCTTTATTATTCCAAGAAAGGTAAAAATGCAACTACAACACACACACACACAAAAGGTCTGTGCAGTGTATGGAGAAGGTGCTGTGACTGATCAAACATGTCAAAAGTGATTTGCAAAGTTTCATGCTGGAGATTTTTCACTGAATGCTGCTCTATGGTCAGGTAGACCAGTTGAAGTTGATAGCGATGAAATTGAGACAATAATTGAGAACAATCAACATTATACTGTACAAGAGATAGCCAACATACTCAAAATATCCAAATCACGCATTGAAAATCATTTGCACCAGCTTGCTTATGTTAATTGTTTTGATGTTTGGGTCCCACATAAGTGAAAAAACCTTCTTGACTGTATTTCCACATGTGGTATTCTACTTAAATGTAAAATAACCTTCTGTTTTTAAAACAAATTGTGACAGGCAATGAAAAGTGGATACTTTACAATAATGTGGTACAGTAGAGATCATGGGGCAAGTGAAATGAACCACCACCAACCACACCAATTGCCGGTCTTCATCCAAAGAAGGTGATATTGTGCATGTGGTAGGATTGAAAGGGAGTCCTCTATTATGAGTTCCTTCTGGAAAATCAAACGATTAATTCCAACAAGTACTTCTCCCAATGAGACCAACTGAAAACAACACTCGATGAAAAACACATGAAAGTTGACAGAAAACACATAATCTTATATCAGGATAACACAAGACCACATGTTTCTTTGATGACCAGGCAAAAGCTGTTACAGCTTGGCTGGGACATTCTGATTAAACCACCATAATCACCAGACATTACACCTTCGGATTTCCATTTATTTTGGTCTTTACAAAATTCTCCTAATGGAAAATAATTTCAATTCCCTGGAAGACTACAAAAGGCACCTGGAACTATTTGCTCAAAAAGATAAAAAGTTTTGGGAAGACTGAATTATGAAGATGGCAGAAGGTAGTGGGAAAAAACAGTGACTACATTGTTCAATAAAGTTATTGGTGAAAATGAAAATTTGTCTTTTATTTTTACTCAAAAACCAAATGAACTGCAAACAAGCAATCATTTGGTGTTTCCATTTAAGATGAAACTCATTTACCATTCTTGCCCTAAACCAATTCAAAACCACTTTCTGAATCATTGTCAGGGGCTGTATCATTCGAGCCCACTCAAGAAAGACAGAAACCAAGACAGAATACAGTGTCACATTAATTGTATCAGCACATTCCAAGCAAAGACAGAATATCTTGGAGAGAGATTTCATAATCAAAAGAGGTGAATTAAACTCGTTTTAAGTCCTCAATGGAAACTGAAAAAATGTCTGACCAGTTACAGAGTTTTATAATAAAACTCAAGGAATTAAAAGTGTACCTACCATTACAAGAGTGGTAGTTGGTTAATTATTTTTAAGTTGGTGGTACAGATGTATTGGCATAGTAGAGTGAGCCTAATAGTCATGGGCATCATTCTGGATGTTATACACATGGAATGCAGAACACTCCGTAATCCATTTAAATATAGCTTAAGAGAATTTCAACCAAAATGACAGGATGAACAGGTTATTCTTAGATGTCTGTATGGAATCTTGCCATCTCTAGCAACATTTTCAAATATAAAAATTATGAAAAATAGGGGTCAACAAAGAAAATACTGAGATTCCTATTATTGGCATAAAGTAATGTCAAGTGCTTGCAAGTACATTCAGGTGTTCACAGCAGAGAACCTACAAGGACAATGACCAAAACTAAATAAATAAATAGTAAAATAAACAAATTAATCTTTTATTAACTTAGTATAATTCCTATGATGGTTAGTATATTTCAGTCACAATTGATGCTCCTTCTTTCTTTAAGTTTTTATCATCAATATATGGAAGGCATGCAATAATAAGTTCTTCTTTTGTACATCCTTTAAGACAACACTTTTCTGAGTATCCTCTGCGTATTCTTTGGAGATGATTCCCCCTAATCAATTTCCTTAAGGTTTTAATTTTGTTTGTATTTTTCTTCTGATATTCTATAATCTCATGAACATATGAATCAATATCTTGTGATGAGGCAAATTTTCTTGTCTTATTAGGTAGCAAGTAGGCCTTTTTATTTTGATATTCAGGAGGCGACTGCATCTCCACATTGTTTATTGATTCTTCCTGAGAGGCAGAAGTAGAGACTGTTGAGAGATGAGAAAAAAATTCTACTTTATTAAAATCTTCCTTTAGCTGAAAATTTAATCATAATATTGGAATACTAAAGTCAGTTAATTATTCAAAAGCAACATACATTTTTAACTAAAATGCTTGTAGGCAGTGTTTTCCTATAAAAAGACTTAGAAACCTTTGCACATTTTGGACTTCCTAAGATGGCGGCATAGGTGAATGCACCATACCGCCTCGCACAACCAACCAAGGAAAAAATCAGAAATCTACACATCTAAAAACAGCCAGATCTGACAGAAAATCGAATTGAGAGGAAGTCCGACAACCAAGGAATTAAAGAAGATACATTTATCCAGTCTGGTGAGCTGGGAGGAACAGGGCGGAGGGAGAGCGCTCAGCGACCCCGCGGCGAGCAGGTGAGCAGATGGCAGGACCGTGGTTAGACGGGCGGTTCCAGCAGAGCCGCAGTACACCCAGACGGGGGGCCCGACTGAAGCGCGGTCTGTGCCCGGCTCATCCGGACCCAGCAGGGCCGAGACTGGTGGACCGGGCAGGTCTGCATTCGCGTGCAGAGAAACCGGGAGAGAAACCAGGGCGCAACCCATCGGCAGACTGAGAGCACCTGTGGGGGTGGAGTCAGCGGTGGGAGGAACTCCCGGCCTCACAGGAAAGTTTGCTGGGGAGACCCGCGGGGGATTGGAGCTGTGCAGCCCGTCCAGCGACTCCAGAGAGACCCCCGGAGCCAGCGCAGAGGGGCCCAAATTGCTTGCAGGAGGCGGTGTGGGTGCGGAGAGCAGAGAAGGCGCCATTGTGCGCTCAGGTCCCGCCCCCACAGGCTACGTCATAGCCCAACTATCAGGAGCTTCCCTGCACAGGGGATTCCCCAAGACTCCGCCCCCCTTACAGTAACAGGCTCACTGAGGGGGAAAAAAAATGGCCCAAAGAAAGGAACAGATCAAAACCTCAGAGCTAACCGACCAAGAGATAGCCAACCTATCAGATGCACAGTTCAAATCCCTTGTAATAAGGATGCTAACAGAATTCAATGAAAAATTAATGAAATTGCTTGAACAAATGAGGAGAGATCTGCAGGGAACCAATAGAGATAAGGAAACTGGGACTCAATTCAATGGAGTGGACTAGCAGAAAGAAAAAAACATCCAACCAGAAAAGAATGAAGAAACAAGAATTCAAAAAATGGAGGAGGGGCTCAGAAACCTCCAGGACATCTGTAAACGGCCCAACATACAGATCATAGGGCTGCCAGAAGGAGAAGAAGAAATCCAAGGAATTGAAAAAATATTTGAACACATAATGATGGAGAATTTCCCGAAGCTGGCGAAGGAAATAGACTTGCGGGAAGTCCAGGAAGCTCAGAGAGTCCCAAAGAAGTTGGACCCAAAGAGGAACACACCAAGACACATCATAATTACGTTACCCAAGATCACAAATAAGGAAAGGATCCTGGGAGCAGCAAGAGGAAAGGAGACAGTTACCTACGAAGGAATCCCCATAAGACTGTCAGCTGATTTCTCAAAGGAGACCTTGCAGGCAAGAAGGGGCTGGACAGAGGTGTTCCAAGTCATGAAAGGCAAGGACCTACATCCAAGAATACTCTATCCAGCAAAGTTTTCATTTAGAATGGAAGGGCAGAGAAAGTGCTTCGCAGATAAGGTCAAGTTCAAGAAGTTCATCACCACCCAGCCTT
>PVJI01034843.1:0-10144 GCA_004026765.1 Micronycteris hirsuta | reverse complement strand
TTTTCCACAGTGGCTGCACCAGTCTGCATTCCCACCAACAGTGCAGTAGGGTTCCCTTTTCTCCACATCCCCTCCAACAGTTATCCGTTGCTTTGTTGATAATGGCCATTCTGACTGGTGTGAGGTGGTATCTCATTGTGGTTTTAATTTGCATCTCTCTGATGGCTAATGATATTGAGCATCTTTTCATATGATTTTCAGCCCTCCGTATGTCTTTTTTTGAGAAGTGTCTGTTCAGGTCTTTTGCCCATTTTTTAATTGGGTTTTTTGTCTTCCTGGAGTGGAGTCGTATGAGTTCTTTATATATTTTGGAGATCAGACCCTTGTCTGAGGTATCATTGGCAAATATGTCTTCCCATACGGTTGGTTCTCTTTTTATTTTAATACTATTTTATTTAGCCCCACAGAAGCTTTTTATTTTGATGAGGTCCCATTTGTTTATTCTTTCCTTTATTCCCCTAGCTCTAGGGGACATGTCATTGAAGATGTTGCTGCGTGAAATGTCTGAGATTTTCCTACCGATGTTTTCCTCTAGAACTTTTATGGTGTCACGAATTACATTTAAGTCTTTAATCCACTTTGAATTTATTTTTGTGTATGGTATAAGTTGGTGCTCGAGTTTCATTTTTTTGCAGGTAGCCATCCAGATTTCCCAACACCATTTGTTGAAAAGGCTATTTTTATTCCATTTTATGCTTCTGCCACCTTTGTCGAAGATTAATTGCCCGTAGAGACTCGGGTTTATTTCTGGGCTCTCTATTCTGTTCCATTGGTCTATCATATATGCCATTCTTAATAGCAGCAACCCTTCCTGCAAAAGTAATGACTTATCCCCAGGTGATAGAATCACATGTCCTTTGGCATACAATTTCTGGTGTTATCACATCTCTTAATAAGCTTACATTCTATAAATTCAAAATAGACAAAATGCACTCAGTCTGTTAATTAGTCATTGTTATCAAATGGAAGCTATAATAGAGAAAGCAAATAAGAATCACAATTCCAGGAACTTTTTGAATACAACAGATTGTTCCCTTCATTATGAGAGGAGGCATATGAGTTCATCTTGTTTCTGTAATGTAAGTAATCCACCTGGTATGTCTGTTTTATTTTACTTCACAGCATTACCAAAAATGTATCAAAATATTAAAGATTTTTAATGATTGCTTTTTGATTTTCAGTGATTTCATACAATTTCTAAGTTTGCCTTTATAAGTACATGTTTATTGTAAATATAAAGCCAAACTTTAAATATTTTCTTTGCACCAGAAATAGTTAAGTCAAAATAATTTATATATTCACAAGTTAAACAAATATTTATCAAGTGAAATCTATTGGGTAATCTGCTATATGATGAAAAGGACACAGAAAGACAGCCAGAAAGACCTGCCACTAAAAGCAATGCAGAAAATGCCCTGAAGATTCAGACACAGCCATAATGGAGCTTCCTTTTCCCCAATTCTTTCTATTATGTCCTTCCAGTTAATTTTATTTTTTGAATTTGTAACTATTACTAAAAAGAGGGCTAGATAAACATTTATGTCTCAAGAGCGGCTATCCCTATGAGTGGACTGAGAGGGAAATGTGCTAATGCATTAATGTGATAACCAGGTGAGCAATGGGGAAATCACATACCTTCACTGGCCTGTCACATTTTTATATGATTAACAATTACAGTACACTTACCACATTTCAGATACTCTCTAAAGTAGTTTGTAAACATTAACTCCTTTAAAATACAGAATGACTATAGGTAGGTATAATTATCATCCTTTTTCAAATGAGAAAATTGAGGCACAGGGGGTGAAATAATGTACTCTAAGTTACACAGCTAATAAATTGGATTCAAACCCTAGGCAGTCTAGCCTGAGTCCATCTTCTTAATTCCTACATTCCACTGCAAATGCTGTACCTTTAAAAGAGACTAAAATAATTCATTTTTTTAGTTATACTTTTCCTACTAACATTTGGAGAAATCGCAACATCAATCTTAACACAAAATTGTAAACTCTTAAAATCAACACTTTGGTGCATTTGAATTACTCTATAGTGATTCATGTGGTATACTTACTCATTTATAAAAGAAATTAACATTTGACTTATTCTGAAAGTTGGGGAAAAGATCATATTTGTAGTATTCTTTCTCACCAGGAATATACTCTCATTAGTGCCAGAGAAAACTTAGAAATTTGCATGTTTGTAGTAGAATAAATGTCATTCTCACTGATATTTTAACTTTACTCATCTAAGTGAAAAAGGCTTGGACACACAAAACAGTGCAAAATCCAGAGTCACTCAGCTTTACCTCAGTTAAGATTAGCTCCATCCAAGAGCAAGGTAAAGCCAGGTAGAACATTTGGATTTGCTCGGAGTTTACTTAAAATGGTAGACCTGAGGGTCAAGGTTGTTTGACTCTGTGCCTATCCAAAGGCTGCTGGACAGAAAGGTCTGCCCCATTACTTCTTCTCAACTCTACCAATTACTTCCAGGTCTCCATCTGTCAACATTAAATTGTTTTCTCATTTGGTATTTTTCAAAGTAAGACTGACAATATTTGCAAAACTTGTTATATTTGATTCAGTATGTTGCATTGTTATACTGAACCCTTCCATAGTATGATTTTCTACCAATTTTTAGTTTTATCATTTATACCCACAGTCCTTAAAATAAACTAGTGAGCAAGACCACCCTTAGTCCTGCATGGCGCTGGCAAAGAAAAGCATCATTTTACTGTATGCCTTAGGAAAATGAGATTGAGGTATTATTTTATAATTATTCAAGGATTATGGCATTTTTGTCGAACTTCAATCTTTTTTAAATATGCGAAATTTTAGAAGATTACTTATTGAGGCAGTTTATGTTCACAACTTAGGACATTGCTACATAAATTCAGTAAATATTACATAAGGATGCATTGTCAAATGAGCATTAAGATTAGAGAGACCGTGGGGTTAACGATTTGACTTTAAATGAAGATGTAAAACTGACACATACTAAAATATGTCACAAAAGCACATCAAATCGAAACAAGTGCATTAGGGTATTCAAAAACCATATTCAAATGGTCTCCCTTTTAGATTTCTTTAAATAAAAATTTCATGACAGTAGAAAGAGCCTTGTGAATTCAAAGATGAAGACTATTATTTGCCCTCTTCTTACAGTGGCTCACCAAGGTATTTAGAAAGCCTGGTGAGTGTGTTATCCAAACACTTTGTAGTCCCAGCTCAGCAGGCATCCACCCCCTCTGTGCCAGGTTGCCCTGCCTCTCCTGTGGTTATACTGTTTTTCGACTGTCATTTTTACTGAAAAATAAAGCTAAATTGGAGTTTCAAGATACCTTCCATTTAACTCCTTTAATAAAATGGAAAAGATAAAAGGAACCTAGTCACAAGAGAAGTATTTTTGAAAGCCATGCCATGGATATCAGAGATGCAGAAATAAAAGGCTGCTTCAAAAATAGAGCCCATGGCCTAGCCCTGGCCCTCTACAGTTCTTCTCCTGCACTAGCCCTGCTTTCAGCTTTAATTTTTTATTCAAGCAGTTAAATGGGAAACATGAAATCATTTGTATCAAATATCACAACAAATGAAAAATGGGCAGTAGATGATTCTTTTAAATGCATTATTCTTATGTACCTGGACCAGAAGACTTAGCCAGGCAATTCTGTTCATGTCTGTGGGAAAAAAGAATATTACTTATATTTCTTTGCATAGAGAACTCTTCCTTCTGCTAATCCCTTAGAGAGATGAGCATTTCCCAGAATGTGTCCCACTTAATGTGCTCATTAATGTAATAAAAGTACTGAGATGTTCCACAGTAAAACAAGAAACAAAGACTTTTTAATTTTGTATTAACTTACCTATCTATGGGATTCTTTAAAACTACACATTTACTAATATCCCAATAAATATTAATATGTAATAATATGAGTGGCCCTTGTCTTTTCAAAGAAAGGAAAACAATTAGCTGTGTAATTATAGTTCAACTTAGCACATTTATGTTGATTAATGAATAATTCTTTGGATATCAGTAGTATCTAAATGCAAGTTGTTTGTTAGGTATTAGTATTCAAGACACCATAATTCAAGGATGTATGAATCTAGTGTTAAACATATTGTTACACTGACAGATGCAACTAAAGAGAACGTGGAAGAGGAAGAGAACAGAGTAGTATTTGGCAAAGGATAGGACTGATACAGTCCTTTAATTCTGAATAAAAATTTTATTTTACTATTAAATAGCCTAGCTCTACTCTGTTCAATAACCTCAACGCTCTACTCTATTGTTCCTGGAATGTGCAGCTAATGATTTAATGATGTTGACTCAAAAATACCCCTAGTTGTATTTTCCTATTGTAATAAAAGTTGTAATTTGGGATTGTAATATTCTTGCTGGCCCATCTCTATCTACATATCTATATATAGAATATATACATATGGAACTCCTTGTTTGGGATATTTCATACTATTCTAACTGATCAAAGAGAAATGGGAAATGGGGATTTGGAAGCCATGGGATGATATTGAATACATCTCCCAGGACAGTCAGTACGGATGAAGGCTGATCTATGAAGGAACAACTATTCTCAGCTGCCGGAGGCTGAGGGGTGTGCTAAAAGCTCTCCAGTGGCCTTTAGTCAGAGCTCTCTCATTACTGTGAACACAGTATTATTTAAAATTAGCTTTTTATATTTAATTAAATAACACCTAGTCTAAAAAGTACCTCTCATTTTTCATGCCAGCTTTTCATGACTACCTTCAAAATAAGTTTCATAGAATAGTCAAAGAATAAACAGAAAGCAATTATTTTTGCCTTGTGGAGAAAAAGAAACATGGATAAATTTGGAACCCATCTTTTTATCCTGTGAAACAATCTCCTTTTTTAAAAGCATCATTATATTTAATAACTTTTACACAATTTTTCCTAGGCTCCAATAAAAAAATGAAGAAGAATATTTCAGTGATGCTAAAATGTAAGTAGCATTACCATTGTCTTATGGTTTTCAATAGGGTGTAACTGATCTGACCCAAATTATGATCCTTGCCCAAATCATTTTTCCCATTGAGGGATTCACTTGCTTGCTTTAATTTTCTTTGGCATGTACCTTAGGATAGACAAAAGGGTAATTTTGGAGGCACTGAATACCATATTGTTTTTCAAGTATTCATACAAAAGTTTCTTATGTACAATAACATTGCTTTTGGAATTTTAAAGGAGGTTAAGTTTATCATTATAAACATTCTAATCTAGAGTGGCTTAATGTGATATAAAGTTTTAAAATTTTGGCTAATGTCTTTTTTTAAAAGGACGTTTCAATCCAGATATCATGGCAAATTATTACTGTCAGGATTTGCTGAAATGAAATTTATTAATTACACAGTATGGATGTTTAATGTTTAACTGGTTAAGTGATTTCCAGAATCACTGGCCATTTTTTTAATTATCCCTAAAGGACTCTTAATACATTAATTATTTGTCTGCCTATACTAAGTAAGCACTGTATATTTAAAAAGCATTTTACTAATTAAATAGGCAAGTACATATTTAGTGAAAGTACAGTATATTGTTGTTATTTTGAAAACATTGTGTCATTGAAAAGCCAAAAGGAAAATGTGTGTGAGTGGATTATAGGCTGATGCTGCAATTTGGTTATGTTTTTCTCTGATTGCTAGATATGTTTGGTAAGAATTAAACTCTTCATCAGAAAACATCCTATGTATTATAACTAGAGAGGATTTACTTTTGGCATATGTCCGTATTAAATGACACTAGGCATTACTGGTGACTTTAAAAACACTCGGCGAATATACTGGTGACATAAGGAGAAAAATAAATGTGTGGGTTATTTTATATTGATATTTCTATATTTTTATTTTTTTAATCTAATACAGATATCTTCCAGGCTTTTTTTTCAGATGTTGATAAGACCCATATGTATTCATAAAAATGATAATAATTACCAAATTATGTTAAAATTGAAGACTTTATTTTGAGATTATTTTACATTCACATGCTATTAAACGAAATAATTCAGAGAGGCACCATGAGCCCATTAGCTTTTTCCTGCAATGGTAATGTCTTGAAAAGCTATGGCACAATATTGCGTCCACAGTATTGACATTGATAGTCTGGATATCAAATATTTCCGCCACCTCCAGGATGTCTTTTATTGCTTTTTCATAGCCATACCCACTTTCCTCCCAACTCCACCCCTTTAACCTCCTGGTAACTACAACTCAGTTCTTCATTCTATATATTTTTCAATTCAATAGTTTTATAAACAAAATCATACAGTATATGACATTTTGATATTGTTTGTTTTCACTCATAATTCTCTGTATATTCATCAATAGTTCATTCTTTTTATTGCTGAGCACTATTCTATGGCATAGATATATCACTATTTTTTTAAACATTCACCTGGCAAAGAGCATCTGGCTGTTCCTATTTTTTGGCTATATAAATAAAGCCACAATAAACATTTGTTTTCAGGTTTTTGTGTAAATATAAATATTTATTTCTCTGAAATAAGATCCCAGGAGTTGAATTGTTGGTTTGCATAGTAGCCACATCCACATGTGGGTTTTTTAAAATTATCATAGATGATATTTTTAATTTTGGTATTTGTGTTAATTGCTAGTATACCCAGAAATACACTTCATGTGTAGGTTCATCTTGTGCCATATGACTTTGTTGACCTCATCTATTAGTTCTTTATGAGTTTTCTTGATTCCATGGGACTTCCTACACAGTTATTCATCTGAGAGAACAGAACTAATTTCTTACTTTCCATCCTGTATGTCTTGTCTTTTCTTTTCTTTTCTTTCTTTTCTTTTCTTTTCTTTTCTTTTCTTTTCTTTTCTTTCCTTTTCTTTTCCTGTATTTGGTAACAACCATGAATAAAACTTTTGAGAGTAAATATCCTTGTGTTGTTTCCAGTTTTAGAGGAAAAATATTCAATGTTTCACCAATAGGTATAATGTTAGCTGTAGCCTTTTTTTGTTTGTTTGTTTGTTCTTTATCAAGTTGAGAAATCCTCCTCTCTACTCCTATTCTTGTCGGGATTTTTGGCAGGAATGGGTGTTAACTCTGTTCACTTCTTTTTCTGCATAGATTGATATAAATATGTGATTTTCTACTTTAAGTAGTGATGTAATGGATTATGTTGATTAATTTTGAACACTGAACCAACTTTTCCTCCCTGAAATAAACCCCACTAGGCAGAGTAGATAATTCATTTTTTTATACTGCTAAATTCCATTTGATAATATTTCATAAAGAATTTTGCATCTATGCTCATAAGAGATATTGATCTGTAGTTTTCTTTTTGTACCATCCTTAGTTTTGATATCAAGGAAATATGAGCTTCAGAAAATAAATTGGAAGGTGTTCTCTCTCAGTTTCTAGAACAGATTGTATAGAATTAGTGTTAATTCCTTCAATATTTGGTAAAATTTTTCAGGTAACCCATCAGAGACTGGGTATATCATTGGGAGGAGATTTTTAAATTATGGATTTAATTTCTTTAAGAGTTTCAATTTTTTTAGATTTTCTTTTTCTGTTCTAGTCTGTTTTGATAGTTTGTGTTTTTAGAGGTAGTGTTCTATGTGATCTAAATTTTCAAATTTGTATGTGTAGAATTATTTGTAATATTCTTTTTTTATCTGTTTGATGTCTGCAGGGTCTGTGGTAATATTCCTTCTTATATTCCAGACTGATGTCTCCTCTTTGTTTTTAAATCAGTTATGCTAGAGTTTTGACAATTTTATTCACCTCATCAAAAAACTACTACTTGTTTTATTGATTTCCTGTATTACATTACTGTTTTCCATTTCATAGATTTGTGCCCTTATCTTTCTAATATCCTTCCATTAGTTTGCTGTGAATTCATTTTGATCTTATTTTTCTAGGTTCTTGAGGTAGGAGTTTAGATGATAAGCTTTTCCAATATATGCATGTAGTAATTTAAGTTTCCCTTTCAGTACTGCTTTAGCTGCACCCCACAAATATCCATATATTATATTCTCACTATCATTCAGTTCAATGTATTTTTAAATTTCTCTCCTTCTTTGATCCAGTGCACTGGTTAGTTCCAAATGTTTGGATATTTTCCAATTACACTTGTTATTAATTTCTAGATTGGTTCCTTTATGATTAGAGAACACATTCTGTGTGATTTCCGTTATGTATTTTGCCATGTATAATACACTCCCTTGTATAATAGGCACCCACGTTTTTGGTCCAAACTTTCAGGAAAAAAAATTTTGTTTTAATTTTTTAATTCAATTTTTATTTGTTTATATTGATATACTTGTCTTTTGTATTATAAAATAATTTTAGCATTTATCTTTGAACATATTATGGTACAAGAAATTTTATGTAACAAATAATTACAAAACACAAGAACTTCACTTCCAGTCAAGATGGTGACATAGTCAGACATGGATTGCTTCTTCACACAACCACATCAAAATTACAACTAAAATATACAACAACATTACTCAGGAACATCAGAAATTGAGTTGAATGGAAGTCTGACAGCTATGATATTGAAGAAACCACACCCATCCAGACTGGTAGGAGGATGCAGAAGGGGCTGACCTCATACCCACAAGTTTGTATAAAAATTTGGGAGTGATATTTTGGGAGCAAGGAGTCCCAGACCTATACCAAGTCCCCCAGCCCAAGATTCCAGTGCCAGGAAGATAAGTCGCACAACTACTGGCTGTGACAACTAGTAGGGATTGAGTTAGTGGAGGAGGTTACTGGAACCCTAAGCAGTTCCTCTTAGGGCAACCCATACACGGACTCACCTACTAAGACTGTCTCCCTCTGAGCTCCAGCACCGGCATGGCAGCTTGAAGATCACCAGTGGTATATAGGGAGAGATTGAAATGTCTGGTGTCGAGGTGACCAGAGGTCATTGTCCCTTTTCTGAGCCCTCCCCTCACAGAGCCAGTAGGCTGGTGCCATATCTGAGACTCCATCAACCTGGCTAACACTGGTAACCCACCTTGGAGATCCCCAGAGGCTATATCCCACCTAAATTATGGGCCCACCCAAGCTGCTTTTCCATAAGAATGGCAGGTCTTGGCTCCTAAATCCTATCAAACAAGCAATAGCTAGTGAGCCCTAGCAGCAGCCAGGCTTCTAGGGTCACAGCTTGGCTTCATCTCGGAATTTCTAAGACCAGCATAAGTAGCGTACATCTTAGATTGCTTTATAGCTGAGACAGAGGTGGCACCAGGAAAAACACAGTTGGGGGCTGAACTTGGCCTGCACCACCCAGGAAACCCCGGGCCCAACACACCCAATAGACAGCTACAGACCACGTTGGAGCACCACCACCCTGCCCTGCACAGCTGATCTTCCACGGAGGGCAGAGGTTGGTGGTCAGTGGTCACAGCTAGTCCTTGCAGCTGACTGGCCTGGGTAAATCTCTCCCATTGATCTTCCAACAGAAACTAAAACTCAATTACAAGAGGAGGGTAAACTCAGCCTATACAAAGGGTACACCTCGAGTACCCAGCTTAGGTAAGAAGGGAGGCTATTCCACTGTACCCTGCAGAATACTTACTACATTAGGGGTCACTACTAAGACACAAAGTCAAAGCAGCTCTACGTGATACACAGAAACACAGGGAGGCTGCCAAAACAAGGAGACAAAAAAAAAAAAAAAAAAAAAAAAAAAAAAAAAAAAAAAAAAAAAAAAAAAAAAAAAAAAAAAAAAAAAAAAAAAAAAAAAAAAAAAAAAAAAAAAAAAAAAAAAAAAAAGGCCCAAATGAAATAACAGATGAAAAACTCCAGAGAAAGAGCTTAATGAAATGAAGATAAGCAATCTATCAGATTCAGAGATCAAAACACTGGTTATAAGAATGCTCAAGGAACATAGTGAGGACCTCAGCAGCATAAAAAAGACCCAATTAGAAATGAAGGATAAACTAGTTGAAATAAAGAACAATTTACAGAGAAACAACAGTAGAATGGATGAAGTTAGGGATCAAATCAATGATTTGGAACATCAGGAAGCAAAAAACAACCAATTAGAACAAAAAGAAGAAAAAAGAATTTAAAAAAATGAGGATAGGGCTTAGTCCTGGGGTGTTGGGGTGGGGTGCAAGATGGTGGAGGAGTAGAAGTTACA
>PVJI01034842.1:0-10138 GCA_004026765.1 Micronycteris hirsuta | reverse complement strand
CAGGGGAGTGGTTGGGGGAGAGGGTGGGAATGGGGCACAGAACAAGTAGCATAAATGGGAGGTAGACAACAGACAAGGGGAGGTTAGAACAGTATAGGAAGTACAGGAGCAGAAGGACTTATGTGTATGACCGATGGACAAAACTAAAGGGAGGGGAAAGGGGGGTAAGGGGGAGGGGGGAAAGAAGGGGGGAAATGGGTCAACTGTAACAGCATAATCAATAAAATATAGTTAAAAAAACAAACAAAAAAAAGAAATACAAATTGGTAATTAACAAAATAGTTGTAAAGATGCAGAGTAGCATAAGGAATATAGCCAATCATATTATAATAATGATGTATGGTGCCAGAAAGGTACTTGAAATATCATGAGTGATCATTTTGTAAAGCATATGATTGTCTGGCCACTATGCTATACACCTGAAGCTAATTCAAAATAATATTTAGTATACATTCTAATATAAACATTAAATTGTAAAAAGAAGAAACTTTAAGGACATTATTGTTTTCCACAGTGGCTGTACCAGTCTGGATTCCCACCAACAATGTGCTAGGGTTCCCTTTTCTCCACAACCTCACCAGAACTTGTTTGTTGATTTGTTAATGATGGCCATTCTGACCGGTGTGAAGTGGTATGTCATTGTGGTTTTAATATGCATCTCTCTGATGGCTAGTGATTCAGAGCATCGTTTCATATGTCTCTGGGCCCTCTGTATATCCTCCTTTCAGAAATGTCTGTTCGGGTCCTTTGCCCATTTTTAAATTGGATTGTTTGTCTTCCTGAAGTGGATTTGTGAGCTCTTTACATATTTTGAAGTTCAAATCCCTGTCTGGATATCATCAAAATAAAAAGCTTCTGCACAGCTAAAGAAAACAGCATTAAAATGAAAAAAGAACCAACTGTATCGTAAAGCATATTTACAAATGATACCTCGGAGAATATATATATATAACTGAATATATCATATATATATTCAGTTCCTTGGTCATACTTTAAGGCCAGAAGAGGCCAAAGCAAATAGTGTTTAGACCAAGAGGTTGATGAGATGACAGAAAGTATTCTGTAGTACTTGAACTGCAAGTGAGACTACCAAAGAGAAGGCCCTGTCTTTATGCTGCTAGTTTTTTCACTTGGAGAAAAGGGAGTTCTTTGAAACATGAGGCTTCTAGAAAGAAGAAGCTATGCCTTACATTTCACAAAGTAGAAGTTAAAATTGCTTGTGAAATGAATAAAAATTTGCCTATAAATCCAAGATTTGGGGCAGGATTATGACTGAGTCTGGAATTTCAAATAAATCAATGATCTGATCCCAACACATCTGAAGATTCAGCAAATCTGAATGGATGTTCCACAGCCAGAACAAATTTATTCATAGATACAGTCTGTAGTGGTTTATAGGATATGGTTTAAGATGCCTCAACCCTCCCCCAAAGCATGTGACATATTTATAAGATTGTATATGAAGAAATGAGGAAATAAATGCCTTCATTTCATATATATATGCTTATTTTGCATGCAATGCCAGATAGAAAAAATGGTTCCTATCACTGGTAGCTTGCTGTAGTGTAGGACAATCTTGATGCAGACTACTCAACAACAAAAGAAAAACACACCTTAGTTAAATATACTAATAAATGAATGATGTCTTTACACTACAACCCAGAAAAGAAAAGAATACCTACTAAATTATGGTGAAGGAGACATTTTTTAGAGTAAGTCAATAGAAACAGAATCAAATAGACTGGTTTTGATTCTCATCTCTAATTCTTAGCTATGTAACCTTGGGTAAGTCACTTTGCTTATTTAGTTTTCAAATTTCTACTTGTGAAAAATGAAGTGAATAATATTTATTTCAGTTATTTCTTTCAGAGATTTAATAAAATCTTCAGCACAAAATGTCTGGTCCATGATACCCAGTTAGTAAATGTGAATATCCTCTCTTTATTCCTTCTTATACATTTAGACCCTGAGTGTCCAAAAGAAAATCAAGTCTGTTCCAAATCACCTGGAAGTTTACTTTGAAGATGAGAGAGATTTTTAAAGCTTTCCAAAAGAAGGATAGATGATAACTTGAAAATAAATGTAAATGTGGAAGAAAGAGAAGAGCGGTATTGAGAATCAGAGGAAAGATTTAGTCCAAAGTAATGTAATTATGTATCAAACATTAAGAAAAATAAGAAATTTCCTAAGCATCTTCTTGTGTAGTTTGAACCCAGACCGGCCTTTCAAGACATTCATCACTTGAATTTTTCTTAAGCAATAAATAATTGGGTTTAACAAAGAATTATTACCACGTAGAAAATGGATGTGGCCTTACCATGATCCAGAAAATAGTTAGAAGAAAGTTGCATGTGTATATGGAAGCAGACAAGTATTAAAAAAAGGGGGTAAGCATTTGGATTTGACTGCAGCTGAGAGGATGCTCAGGAAGGTGGCAATGATGAACATGTAGTAGGAGACAAAGATTACCTGAATGAAGCCCTTGATGAAAAAGAACAAGTAATTTATTATGTGAGTGTCTGAGCAGAAGAGTATTAAGAGTGGGAAAATGTCACAAAAGAAGCTGCTGATAATTTAGACACTTAGACGTCAAATATAAAGATTGAACTTCCTAAAAACACAGTATTGATAATTACACCCATGTAGCATGCAGCCACTACTTGGATGCAATAAACTTAGGGCATGGGAACAACATAGTGCAGGAGATAGTGGTGTAAAGTTCCTAGGCTAGGAAGGGTAAAAGTAGCATTTGGTACTCAGCAAAATATTAACATCCGTCTCACATAGCAAAAAAAAAAAATCTTTTTTTTTTTTTTTTTGCCAAAAATTTTACCAGCACCTTGGAGACTGTAGCAGAAATTTGTGAAAGATAAGCTTCAGAAAAATAACTAAATGGGAGCTTGGAAATTGGGCTAATATTCATGAGGATTATTAGACAAGGTTTCTTACCAAAGAATCCACATACACTGAGATGGGTACCCTAATGTGAACACCTGGAATTGTCATCATAGGTATTTCTAAGTAAAACAAATACTGTCACCAATTTTGTCAACAAACTATTATTTTGTACATTCATGGTCACAACTGATGCACCTAATTAGCTCCACAGAAGAATATTGTATTGACAAAAATATCAATAGTTAGAATTTCTGTACATGTGCACACAGCAGTCTCTGGATATATGTAGAATATAGACTGCTGGTTAATACAAGAATACAGGTTACCTTATACAGTTTGGGCTTATATAACAAAATACCATACTGAATGACTTAAACATTTATTTCTCACAGTTATGGAGGCTGGGAAGTTTGTAATCAAGATGATGGAAGATTTGGTGTCTGGTGAGAGTTCCTTGGTTTGCATCAGACAGCTGCCTTCTTTTGTATCTTGACATGGGAGAGCAGAAGAGGGAGAGACTGAGAAGAGAGGAAGAATGATAGAGAGAGAAAGAGGGAGGAGTAATAATATCTATTCCTCTTTTTATTTTTTAAAGATTTTATTTATTTATTTTTAGAGAGTGGAAGAGAAGGAGAGAAACATCATATCTCATGTGCCCCCTACTGGGGACCTGGCCCACAACCCAGGCATGTGCCCTGACTGGGAATTGAACCAGCAACTGTTTGGTTCACAGGCCAGCACTTTATCCATTAAGCCATACCAGCCAAGGCATATTC
The DNA here is from genome assembly GCA_004026765.1 of Micronycteris hirsuta. Taxonomy (NCBI): domain Eukaryota; kingdom Metazoa; phylum Chordata; class Mammalia; order Chiroptera; family Phyllostomidae; genus Micronycteris; species Micronycteris hirsuta. Next base: position 6,464 of record PVJI01034842.1, on the reverse strand, counting down.
CTCTTTCTATAAAGACATTAATCCTGTCATGAGGGCTTCATTTTCATGACCTAATTAAACATTAATTACCTCTTGAAGTTTCCATCTCCAAATGCAATACACTGGACATCGGGATTTCAATATATGAATTTTGGGGGGACACAAGTGTTCAGTCACAGCACAAGCCTTTATTTCTGCAAGCCTGAAGCAAAGACCTCTCTTTAAGTCTCACCTGAAACAATATTAACTGTGTATATGATGCCAATCAAATCAATCTATTGTACCAATATATTAGCTTCATAGTCTCTTACATCTCCTACATAGACCATAGCCTGGTACTTTGTATGCAACATATGCTTCAGAAATTTTCATGCTCTTTGTATGTGTAATCCAACTTTTGGGGAAGTAACCCAAAGTAATCCAGAAGATGGCAGCATAGGTAAACATGGCTAGCCTCATTGCACAAACACATCAGAATTACAACTAAATTATGGAAGAATCATCACTCAGAATCAGCAGAAATTGGAGTTGAATGGAAGTCTGACAACTATGGAATTATGGAAATCACATCCATGTGTGGTGGATAAAAATTCAGGAGATATATTTCAGGAGCGAGGAGTCCAGCCCCACAACAGGCCCCACCATCCCAGGGTTCCAGTGTCAGGTAGATAAGTTCCCATAACTTCTGGCTGCAAAAACCAGCATTGATTGAGTTAGTGGAAGAAACTTCTGGAGTCCCAAGCAGTTCCTCTTAAAGAATCCACACACAAATTTACACAGACTCACTTTGTCTGAGCTCTAGCACTGGAGTAGCTACTTGAAAGGCACCAGTGGCATACAGGGAGAAACCGAAGTGTCTGGCATCAGTAAGAGAGCCTGGGGACAGCTTTCTCCCAGAGACAAAAATGGGCAGAGCCACAAAGCCAGGTGAGTGCCATATATTCATCAACCCAGCTAACAATGTTTGCCCTGCTCTAGAGATCTCCTGAGGCTCTGTCCCACCCAACTTACAGCTGTTAACAGTAGTTTTTCCATATGAATGGCTGGTCTTGGCTGTGCTTCACAACTTCCTAAATTCTTTCAAACAATAAACAGTTGGCCTCAGTGAGCCCCAGTCCCTGGACCACTTGCTAAGTGGCCCCAGGGTGGCTCTGGCAGCAGCCAGCCTAGATTCACAGATTGGCTTCACCTGGGAATCTCCAAGCACAGCACAAGTAGCAGCCATCTCAGATTGCTCCATAGCTCAGGCAGGGTGGCCCTGGGCAAAACACAGGTCAGGGCTAAACTTGGCTTGCACCACCCAGGAAATGCCAGGGCCTTAACAATTAGTGGACAGCTAAAGACCACATCAGAGCACCACCACACTACCCCTGCACAACTGATCCTCCACAGAGGGTGGATGTTTGTGGTCAGTGGTCACAGCCATTCCTCGCAGCTGACTGACCTCAGTAAATGCCTCTCACTGATCTGCCAACAGCAACCAAGACTCAACTACAAGAGGAGGGTGTACTTAGCCCATACAAGGGGCACACCTCAAGTACTCAGCTTTGGTAATAAGTGAAGTTTTGTTACTGGACACTGCAGGATACCTCCTATACTAGGCCACACTACCAAGACAAGGAATTGTGTTAGCTTTCTTGGAGGGAAAATAAGAAACAAGCACAGGAAGGCTGCCAAAATCAAGAGACAAAGAAACATGGCCCAAATTAAAGAACAGATCAAAACTCCAAGAAAAAAAAAACTAAACAAAGTGGAGTTAAGCAACCTATCAGGTGCAAAGTTCAAAACACTGGTTATAAGGATGCTCAAGGAACTTAGTGAGGAGTTTAACAGCATAAAAAATATCCAATCAGAAATGAAGGATGCACTAATTGGAAAAAAGGAACAATTTACAGGGAAACAAAAGTAGAGTGGATGAAATCAAGAACCAAATCAATAATTTGGAGCATAAGGAAGCAAAAACAACCAATCAGAACAACAAGAAGAAAAAATAATCCAAATAAAAGAGGATAGTATAAGCATCCTCTGGGGCAACTTCACGCATTCCAATATTAGCATCATAGGGGTACCAGAAGAAGAGAATGAGCAAGAAATTGGAAATCTATTTGAAAAAATAATGAAAGAAAACTGCCCTAATTTGGTGAAGAAAATAGACATGCAAGTCCAGGAAGCACAGAGATCCTCAAACAAGGGGGGTGCAAAGAGGCTGACTCCAAGACACACCATAATTAAAATGCCAAAGGTTAAAGTTACAGAGAGAATCCTAAAAGCAGCAAGAGAAAAGAAGTTAGTCACCTACAAGGGAGTTCCCATAAGACTGTTAGATGATTTCTCAAAAGAAACTTTGTAGGCTAGAAGGGATTGGCAAGAAATATTCAAAGTCATAGAAATCAGGGGCCTACAACCTAGATTACTCACTCCAGCAAACCTATCATTTAGAATTAAAGAGCAGATAAAGAGCGTCCCTGACCAAAAAAAAAAAAAAAAAAAAAGCTAAAGTAACTCATCATCACCAAACCATTATTATATGAAATGTTAGAGGGTCTTATTTAAGAAAAATAAGATCAAAACTATGAACAATAAAATGGCAAAAAATACATATCTAGGAACAATCGAATCTTAAAAACAAACCAAGCAAACAAAAAGAGTAGAGGACAAAAGACTTACACAGACTGAAAGTGAAGGGCTGGAAACAAGTTTTCCAAGCAAATGGACAAGAAAAAAGAGCTGGGATAGCAATACTCATATCAGACAAAAGAGACTTCAAAAAAAGGGCCATAAAGAGAGATCCAGAAGGACACTTTATAATACTCAAGCGAAGAATCCACAAAGAATACATAAATATTGTAAATATACACGCATCCAACACAGGAGCACCCAAACACATAAACAAAATCTTGGAGGACTTCAAGAAAGACATTGATAGCAACACAATTATAGTAGGGGACTTCAACACCCCACTGTCAAAAATGGACAGATTCTCCAAACAAAATATCAGCAAAGATATTGTGGCATTGAACAATGCCCTAGAAGAAATGTACTTAACTGATATATATAAGGTCCTTCACCCCAAAGAAACTAAATACACATTCTTTTCAAATGCACATGGAACATTTTCAAAAATAGACCATATGATAGGACACAAAACAAGCCTCAACAAATTCAAGAAAATTGAAATCATACCAAGTATTTTCTCTGACCACAAGGGACTGAAATTAGAAAACAACCCAAAAGTAAAAACCCCAAAACACTCAAAATCATGGAGACTGAATAGCATGCTATTAAACAATGAATGGGTCAAGGACGAGATTAGGGAAGAAATAAAAAAGCTCCTTGAAACAAATGAAAATGAACTGACAACAACCCAAAACTTATGGGACGCAGCGAAGGCAGTCCTGAGAGGGAAGTTCATAGCGAGGCAGGCCTACCTAAAAAAAAAACAGAAACAGTTTACACAAACAACCTAACCCTACGCCTACAAGAACTCGAGGAACAACAGCAAAGACAACCCAGAGTAAGTAGAAGGAAGGAAATAACCAAGATCAGAGCAGAATTAAATGACTTAGAGACTAAAAGGACAATTCTAAGGATCAATGAATCCAGGAGCTGGTTCTTTGAAAAGATAAAAAAAATAGACAAGAAGGCTCATCAAGAAAAAAAGAGAGAGGACCCAAATAAACTCAATCAGAAGTGAAAGAGGAGATATTACAACTGATGCCACAGAAATACAAAGGGATATAAGACACTACAATGAAGAACTGTATGCCAAGAAATATGAAAACTTAGGAGAAATGGTAAAACTTTTAGAAAAATATAATCTTCCAAAACTCAATAAGGAAGAAACAGAAAGCCTGAAACAACCAATAACAGCAGATGAAATTAAAGCAGTAATCAAAAAACTTCCAACACACAAAAGCCCTGGACCAGATGGTTTCACAGGAGAATTCTACAAAGCATTTAAGGAGGAACTAACACCTATCCTTCACAGACTATTCCAAAAAATCCAAAATGATGTTAGACTCCCAAACTCTTTTTATGATGCCAGCATCATCCTAATCCCAAAACCAGAAAAAGACACAACAAAGAAAGAAAACTTCAGGCCAATATCACTGATGAACATTGACACTAAAATCCTCAACAAAATATTAGCAAACTGCATCCAGTAATACATGAAAAAGATCATTCACCATGACCAAGTGGGTTTCATCCCAGGGATGCAAGGATGGTACAACATTCGCAAAACAATAAACGTAATACATCACATAAACCAAAGCAAAGACAAAAATCACATGATCATATCAATAGATACAGAAAAAGTATTCGATAAGGTACCGCATCCATTTATGATAAAGACACTTAGCAAAGTGGGAATAGAGGGAGCATTACTCAACATAATAAAGGCCATATATGAAAAACCTACAGCTAACATTATACTCAATGGACAAAAACTAAAATCTTTCCCACTAAGATCAGGAACAAGACAAGGTTGCCCACTATCACCACTTCTATGCAACATAGTACTGGAAGTTTTGGCCACAGAAATCAGACAAGAAAAGGAAATAAAAGGCATCCAAATTGGAAAGGAGGAAACAAAACTGTCATTGTTTGCAGACGACATGATAGTATACTTAGAAAATCCTATAGACTCCGCCAAAAAGCTACTCGATCTAATCATTGAATTTGGCAAAACAGCAGGATATAAAGTCAATATCCAGAATCAAAGGCATTTTTGTATACCAACAGTGAAATAGCAGAAACTGAAATCAGGAAAAAAATCCCATTTGATATAGCAACAACAACAAAAAATAAAATACCTGGGAATAAACCTAACCAAGGAGGTAAAAGACCTGTACTCAGAAAACTACACAACACTGAAGAGAGAAATCATGGAAGACACAAACAAATGGAAACATATACCATGCTCATGGATTGGAAGAATCAACATCATGAAAATGTCAATACTCCCCAAAGCAATTTATAGATTCAATGCAATCCCTATCGAAATACCCAATGACATATTTCATGGATATAGAACAAACACTTCAAAAATTTATATGGAATGATAAACGTCCCCGAATATCAGCTGCAACTTTGAGAAAGAAGAGCAAAGCAGGAGGGATCACAATTCCTGACATAAAACTATATTACAAGGCCACTGCAATCAAAACAGCTTGGTACTGGCATAAAAACTGACAGACCAATGGAACAGAATAGAGAGCCCAGAAATAAACCCGAGTCTCTATGGGCAATTAATCTTTGACAAAGGGGGCAGAAGCATAAAATGGAATAAATATAGCCTCTTCAACAAATGGTGTTGGGAAATCTGAGTGGCTACCTGCAAAAAAATGTAACTCGAGCACCAACTTACACCATACACAAAAATAAATTCAAGGTGGATAAAAGACTTAAATGTAAGTCGTGACACCGTAAAAGTTCTAGAGGAAAACATCGGTAGGAAAATCTCAGACATTCCACGCAGGAACATCCTCAATGATTTGTCCCCTAGAGCTAGGGACATAAAGGAAAGAACAAACAAGTGGGACCTTATCAAAATAAAGAGCTTCTGTGGGGCTAAAGAAAATAGTATTAAAATAAAAAGAGAACCAGCCGTATGGGAAAACATATTTGCCAACGATACCTCAGACAAGGGTCTGATCTCCAAAATATATAAGGAACTCATATGACTCCACTCCAGGAAGACAAAAAACCCAATTAAAAAATGGGCAATAGACATGAACAGACACTTCTCGAAAAAAGACATACAGAGGGCCCAGAATCATATGAAAAGATGCTCAACATCATTAGCCATCAGAGAGATGCAAATTAAAACCTCAATGAAGTACTACCTCACACCAGTCAGAATGGCCATCATCAACAAAGCAACAGATAACTGTTGGAGGGGATGTGGAGAAAAGGGAACCCTACTGCACTGTTGGTGGGAATGTAGACTTGTGCAGCCATTGTGGAAAACAGTATGGAACTTCCTCAGAAAAATGAAAATGGAACTGCCTTTCGACCCAGCAATTCCACTACTGGGATTATACCCTAAGAATCCTGAAAAACCAATTCAAAAGAACCTTTGCACTCCTATGTTCATAGCAGCACAATTCACAATAGCTAAGTGCTGGAAACACCCTTAGTGCCCATCTACAAATGAATGGATCAAGAAACTATGGTACATTGACACAATGGAATTCTACGCAGGAGAAAGGAAGAAGGAGCTTATACCCTTTGCAACAGCATGGATGGAACTAGAGAGCATTATGCTAAGTGAAGTAAGCCAGGCTGTGAGGGACAAATACCATATGATCTCACCTTTAACCGGATCATAACCAACAAAAGCAGAAAGCAAGCAAAACATAACCAGAGACAATGAAATTAAGAACAGTCTAACAATAGCCAGGGGAGAGGGGGGAGGGGACAATGGGGAGAAGAGTTTTCAGGAATCACTGTAGAGGACACATGGACAGAACTGAGGGGGAGGA
>PVJI01034841.1:0-10138 GCA_004026765.1 Micronycteris hirsuta | reverse complement strand
AAAAAAAAAATGTCAAGGCTGAGATAAAGTGCTGAGGGAAGAGAAGAATCTTAAATCTTATTAATCAGAGGACCATGTCACAGGGGCCTTTTGAGAACATCTTACATTAGATAGTTAATGTTCACAGTCAGCCATCTGGGGTCCTCCTGGGATCCATCACTGGGGACCGTTTGTGAGGTTACCCAAAACCAGGACTTAGGGATGTTCTTGCAAGATGGTGTTGCACAAAAGCCCCATTCTTGGCAAACTCTTCCTGGGAGGCAGTGTCATCTGTTAACACCCCAGGAATGATTAGATTTATTTTACAAAAACAGAATGGTATTTGTTAAGTAGCTTGAAAGAGTCCACGGGGTACATCAAAATTGATTTCAAACTAGGTCAGAGCTGTTCTGTACCAAGCCCAATTAAAATGTGTAGGCAAGTGAATTGTGTTACCCAGTGATCTGTCTCCAGGGAAAAGAAAAGCCTCAGTGGTAGATAAACTGCTAGTTTTGGAAGCTTCCAGTTATGAGATCCTACAACACCATCTCAGTCAGAATTCCAGAGCCTGGGGGTGTGGAGGGGGAGGAGACGCCACAGGTACCTTCTTTCCTTGGGGTCTTCTCTTTCTGCAGACTTTTTCTGTCCCAGGCAATACAGTAGACTTGGACCCCTGGAGTCAACATACCTGAGTTCAAATCCTTACTTCACCACTTACTAGCTGTGTGATCTTGGGCAAGTGACTTTTCCTCTCTGAGCCTTTGTCTCCACACCTGTTCAAGAGCAATTGCAGTGCTAGTCAGGGCCATGCCGGATTGGGGGAGAATTAAATGGTGGGCGCAAGAGGCTTAACACAAAAATGTTGATTATTGTCATTATTTGAAATGTTCCCTCTATTGTATATTCGACACGGGAAAGAAATGGATACATGAATCCTTCCTCAGAGTCAGGCCTTCTTTGGGGATTTGCCCCCTGAAACTGGATACAGACTCTGCACCTGTTTAGGCATTTGATTCACGTTTGAATGCTTGCCATTTAATATGAGGCCGAAAGCCAGTTTGAGTTTGAGAACTGTTCTGCACTTCTCCCTGTTTCTTGTCTTTTCCTCACCCAAATGAAAATTTAATGTCTGAAGGAAACGTCCGTTATTTCTGTGTTGATCTTGAGAGGCAATATATTTCTGCTTTAGAGAGCACAGATGCTGGGGCTGGACACTGTCGAGGAGCACGGGGAGGCCATGCCAGCCCTGCAGGCGAGCCACAGGATGGTTTACAGGGTGGGTTTTATTTCTCCTGCTTGCATCCGCCAGCTCCCGTGGTTCTAACAGAGGTCTCTTCTCTTCCCAGTGCGACGTTTGGGGAGAACAATCAGCACTTTCAATTCAGAGAGAGCAGGAAGGAGGAGTGGGTGGGACTTCAAGCTCAAGGTAAAAATAATAATGGTGATGATGTAGCTCTCAGGCGCCTTGCCTTTGGCTGCTGGTCTCCGAGAGAAGGCTGGACAGCAGCTGGGAGACAGAGTTGGTTTTGAAGCTTTTGCTGAATTAATGCTGCAAACATCTCAGGCAACGCAGAACTGGGTCCTGACTCACAAGTCTGACGCAGCGGAGTTGGGTCCATTGTGTACTCGTTCTTTCATTCATTCAACAAGTATGAATTGAAGCCTAGCCACGCTTCTACAGACATAAAGCTACGTAACTAGGAAGACAGACGTGTTTCCTGCCTTCACAGAGCAGGCTATAGATAAATAAAAAAAGCATAGCTGCAGATCCTGAAGGGTCCTATTAGATATGCAGGACAATGGGGCAGATTTTCAAAAGACATGGTTTACTTTCAATTCAGTACAGTGGTCATGGAAGGACATTGTCATCTTTGGCTACGTCGAGAGCTGCCCATCAAATGTAAACCAAGATTCTGTAGAAAACTCATATTAGAAAACATGTTCTCATAAGCAGTTCAATGTCATGTGGCCAGAGATTTTGAATTGTGGAAAATTCTCTCTCTATTTAATAGTCAGGTTCTCTGGCCATCTCCCTGTTCAGCTGGAGAGGAGGGAATGTGGCCATATTGCTGATGCTTAAGACAGCCTCCTGTGCTAAAAGGGGTCAGAGGGCATAAGGGCAAATAAACATTAAAAATAAGAGGCTTAATTCTCCTGGTTAAAAATAAAGAAAGAGATACCCCCTCCTTTCTCAGATCATTTATTCAGAAAATTTGCACAGTAATTGGGAATTTTTTCTCTGCCCTTTGACATGTAAATCTTTTTAAAAGCCTCTTGCTAGTTTGATAACCCAAGACTGTATTTCTTGGCCGTCAGAGCCATCCCTTTGAGATATATACATCCAGGGAGGTGACATCCATCCCTCAAGTCCCGGTTTCAGTGGCAGCCTAACTTCAACCCAAACTGCAGAGCTACTTCCTGTCACAAACAGTACAGGAGGGTTATTTTTCCTTTGTATGAAACCAATTAACTAACACAGACCATCACCCCCATTACCGGGAGGACTGGGTGTGAACTGTGTGTGACAGAGGGCGCTGCCAAGTGCTGGCACTTGCACATGATGGGTTCTATCTGCTCGGCAGTACGAAAAGGGGAGATTTCCTTCAGTTTTTGCAGTCTTTTTGGTGGGTTACTCTGGTCCAGGGCTCTAGTGTTCTTTTCCTTCTGCCTTTGTGATGAAGCATTCTAGGCTGGGAGAATATTTGGTTCTTAATTAGACTTTCCAACCCATTGCTGGGAGTTTCTCCATCATCAGTAGACATACATCCCTACCTCGTTACCAGAGCTTCTCTGAGTCCATGGAAGTGGGATATACTGGCTCTTCAGCTTTTTGTTTCTTGAACCCTTTCTTCAAATGAAATCTCATGTGGAGCCCCAATGGATAAAACCATGGGAGCCTTTCCAGTATATTCTGCAGCCCAGAGTTCTGCCTACATCTGGCCTTCACTCTGCTTCCACTGGAGGCAACCAGGGGGAACTCGGAGGTTCTGCAGCGCACACACGGTGCATGGCAAGTGCTCGCTCAGCCCCTCCTGCCTTCAGACCCTCTGCCTTTGCATTTCCCTCCACTCTCATTGGGTTTCTCCCTTAAACTGGGACATTCAGTCAAAGCCGCAGCCTGTGTGTTCCTTGCCAGGCTTTAAAATGCCTTCTGTCTCACACCCACCTTGTGAATGGGTTTTTATTATTATTCCCATTTTACAGATTGAGGCAACAGAGTTCAGAGAAACAGACTGAAGTACAGATTATCTTGCGCCCATCTTTCTTCTGGCAGTCCTCACACTGAATCACACACGTTTGTTTGTTTGTCTGTCCCGCTGCGTCCTGCTCCCTGAAGGCAAGGACACGTCTCCTTCAACTTGGTGTCTACTTTGCCTGAGACAGTACTGGACATGCCCTGAATATTCGTAGAATGAGTAAATGCATGTTTCCCAATGTCCTGCAGCCAGGGAAAAGGCAAAACTGATAGGAGAAGCCCTCTCTGCCTGGTCCCAGAATCACTGTTCCATCTGGTGTCCTTCTAAAGGACACTTCTGCAGCTGGTGCCGGAGCTAAGGGAGCTTCTCAGAGTGGGAGAAATAAGAAGAAAATAAGCCATCTTTTTTCCTGCATTAGCAAAAGCTTCCAGACTGTCATACATTTTCACTGTTCTTTGTTTGCTCTATTACTGAGAGGGAACAAGTCCGTTGCTTGGTAGTGGTGAAGGATGGTGCAGAGAACGTTACATTTAGTTTGTCCTGCCAGCCTTCGGCAATCATAGAAGTCACAGTTGCCACTGCCAGTAGTTAATTTCCTTCAAATCAAGGTGGCTGCCATCTATCTACAGATGAGACAGTTTGCTCTGCGTGTTTCTCTTGGTGTGAGTTCTGTGGCAGTTTAAAGGACCAGCCTGCTTTCCAGAAAACTGTCCTACTAGAAAGGTTCTAGGCTGATTTCGCTTCCCTGGGAGCTTGAGTTGGCTGTTATGAAGATGCAGTCTTTGAAGGAAGCTGTGTCTGGGATGAGACAGTACACTGAGTGCAGGTGTGGGGTCTGCTGGACCGGTCCCCCGCTCACCATCTGAATGATAGTGGTAACACACCCAACCTTGCTGTGAAACAGGGACAGTCACACCCATGTCACAGGATTGCTGAGAGGACTAACTGAGATGGGGCATGGTCAGGGTTCAGCACAGTGCCTGGTGCATAGCAAACTCAATGTGAAGCTTTTTGACGTTTACCCACTACTTAGCTCTGAGTGAAGATGCTTTGTATCAGGGCAGGGGCATTGGGGAGCATCCCTGCCACGAGCAAAGGCCTTCCCCTTGGAGTCCATTCTTCTGGGGGCAGGGCCAGGCCATGGGGGATGCTTCCAGCACAAAGAGGGACCCAGACAAGACCCCCTTCCTCCAACTTGCACTGTGCATGGGTGAGGAAGGCACTTAAGCCTTTGCCTGCTTTACACCCACTTTCAGAGCCATGAGCTTTTCCTTGTAATCAGCCAGAGGAGAAGGACACTCCAGGTCCACCTTAGACAAGTTTGATTATCTAGTGACTCCTCAACAGTATTAGGACCTTTGGGGATTTCTTTTCATTTTCAGCCCCTCTGGGAAAGCTGTGCCTTTTAGGGGGAGAGTTCCATAGCAGGAAGCACATGCGTGGACCAAGGAGGTAGGTCTGAATCCCAGCTCTGCCGCTTAATCCCAAGGTGAGCCCTAGGGAGTCTGTGTATCACTGGGCTCCAGTCTCCCCTCCTGCAACGGATGATAACGACCCCGCCTCAGAGTTTATAGTGTCCGGTGGCCCAGGATGGCTGTTTTGAATTCTCCGTTGTTTACTCGCATGTCCTAGTAAAGACTTGTCTGCAGGAATCCTGCATCAAACATCCAGCTTCTACCCAGGCTATTGTACCAATTTCTGCTCATGTTCTGATCATCACCATGGGCATCTGACCATCAGTGTCTCCTGCTAAATCTCCTCGTATAGCCCTATCCCAGACCCTCTTGTGGTAGTAGGTGGTAGACACTGTTATTATACCCATTGTGCAGATGAGGAAATAGAGGCTTAGAGGTGTTAAGCAATTTCCCGAAGGTCGCACCATCAGTGAGAATTGGAATAGAGATAGAACCCAGGAGGTCTGCTCTGGAGCGCACATGTTGCCATCCGGGGCATTTTCGCTTTCCTGAATGATTTTCCCGGGTCCTCTTCAGACCAAGTCTAAAATGTCGCCTGGCATAAATTCAGTTTTTGTCCTAATCTAAAGGTATATATTTCAGAGATAAATCAACTATAAACAATTACAGAAGTACCTGGTCTCCTTTATACTATGAGTGCATAAATATCTCTGCTCAGGGCAAGATGTGCTGAGTCTTGATGAATTTACCATGGAGACCAAGGAGCATATAGCTTCCTGGATCTTCTCCCCATTCACAGGGAAGCCAGGTCTGCTAGGGGCACTTGAGAGGAAGCCAGGCACCCTTGAGAAAGCCCCCTCACCTCTTGGAGACCCTCCCTGGTGCTTGCTTTAATGTCGATGGCTCACTGTCTTGCCTTCCCTGGGGAGAAGGGCTTGGAAGACATCCCTCTTCTCTGTGTTTCTAATGGGCCAAAGAAACAAAGCCAGGCACACTTGTTCTCACAGAGTGCGGCATGAAATTGAGCATGTGTGCAAAGGAGAGTGAAAAAATGCCTGTTACTTTCTGCAGGCTAGAGAATGATGTATGTTCCTGGGGGTAACCTTCTACCTTGGAATTAGTCATTCTGCACCGTATTCTCTCTGCTGTTTGAAATGCCTCATTTTAAAAATGTTAAGATTTTTTTTCCCTTCTCACTTAACTCTAGGAACATTAAATGTACAACTTTATCAAAATGACACAAGATTTATGTTTCTGCCAACAGCAACAGGAGAGGATTACCAATTCAAATGGGAACAGGGAGAGGTTGCTCTCAAAAGGTGGGAAGAGGGAAGTTTGATTGGGGTTTCCTGCTCTTTCCTCAGCCTCAAACACAGTATTACTCATTCAGGGTCCCTGAGGTCCTGGTGGAGGAAAAGTTTTACTTTCATTATTTTGTTCTGTCTCTTGGAGATCAGGATTAGCCGTACACATTTGTTGAGTGTTCTGCTATATACAGACATCTCAAAAATGATCTTCACGTGTCTAATGGCCGATGCCTTCCTTTGGTCAGGGCTCATACCTCTAGCCATGATCACTCTAAGCCAATGAAGAGCCAGAAACCCAGCAACAAACAGAGACAAGGAAGGGAGAAGAGTGTGAGGGTGTGAGCCCTAGGCCAGGAGGGGGAGGAGAGAAAAGGCGCTCTTTGTGGGCTGTCTGTGGTGCACCAGAAATGGCATTCTATCATATGGATGGCAAGTGCCAGTCAGTCTTCCATTTGACTGATAAAAGTAGCAATTCAAGTTAGATTTAAGTGGGTGTTTTTGAGGAAGAGAGTTGCTAAGATTCTGGATGAACTAAAGCAATAATCTTGCTCTTAAAAGGAAGAGCATAGTATTTTTCAAAATTTGATATAATTCTAGCAGGATATAGGGTAGGATCTTTTGACTTTTCAAAATCCTTTTCTGGTATGGGATTTGCATGCATTGATTTATTTTCTACAACCTCTTTTGCCTACCACATTCTTAACCAGGAATGCCTTCGACATTGGTTTTTCCAAGCCCCCATCTACCCAATCCCATCTCATTTTCTGTCCCCAAAGAGCATGACATGGTAGCTAAGGCACTGACATCCCGAGACTCCTAGGGAGGAGGACTCCTCAGAGTCCCCTCCACATAATGACTAGGAAGAAAAGTTTCCCCTCAGGGGAGGAGAGCAGAAGTGATGAACTTGACTCAGTGAGAATATGTTGGTAATTTGAGAAGAGGGGTGATTCTGGGTGCAATCTGCTGTGGCCACTTGGGTTGATGCTCTACCTCTCTACGCTCAGGACATGCTGATCTCTCACTTGCTCAGTGGACCCCAGGCATGCTGTCCCTGGAATTCATCAAATGTTTTCCTCACTCAAGGCCTTTGCACTCACTGCTCCTTTTTCCCCTGGGACCTCATTCTGTAAGATCACTCATGACTGACTACATCTTGAAAATCAGGGCTGAGCTCAAATGCCACCTCCTGAGAAAGGACTTCCTTCATTATATTGTCTAAAAAGCACGCTCCCCTTACTCACTATCACATTCATCTCATTTTCATTACTTTCTGAAATGACCTCATTTATTTGTTTACATGATAATTATTTCTTCCTCCCTATTTGAATGCAAGCTCTCTGTGAACATAAAAGCTCCCTGCAGAGTTTTGTGGATGGATAGTTCTCTATCAGAAAAGGACACATACGGATTTTGCAATATTGTCAAAAAAGGTGTGGATTTTACAACCTGGAAAGACATTGCAAGGATGCAAGATGCAATATAGTTTGACAGTACAGTTTATTGAGTAAAGTTTTTTCCCCTCTTTTCCCCCTACCTAGATACATGATAAATGAGATAACTTCTTCCTTGTGGTCCCGCGGTAGACAATATGATAACCATTTCTTGGCAGCAAGCAATGTGCTATTTCTGTTGGTGTGTGTTTTATCAAAATGTTTCCCTAGGAGATTGTCCTGCATCTCAGATTTTTATTTTTGGAGTGTTTTCACTGATATCCCTAATTCTGCCTGAAATGTGTGAACTCATCAGGGGACCTTAGGACCAGGTGAAAGGGGAAAATGGACACTTTATGGATCTGAGAAGGCCCCCGTTGGACTTGTGGAGCTGAGATCCAATAACATCCCCTGTACTCCATTCAACAACCACCATCATTACGGCCTCCCATTCGGGATAGGGTCATTGTCTGGGGGTACCCTGAGCTCGATAAGTATCAAGGAGATCCGTGGACTCCAGTTCTAGTTGGTCCCCACTGCCCTCAGGATATCATCCAGATATTTTTCTGTGTGTAAGTTCTTTCATTTCAAACTTTTATTTACTTATGTAGCTTTAAATCACAGTAATACTCACCTTGCACCCTGACCTTGCCTGGACCACTTGGATTTACTCAAATGCCTCGTATTCTTTCTTACTTGGGAACATTTTCTTCTGTTCCTCTTCACCTGGGTAATTCATCCTCATCCCCCAACCTCTGTTCCTGATTCTCTGATCTGATTTCCCCTATTTTTGCCTTGCCTCTGTAGCTTTTATTCTTTATTTGTTTCAAGAGAGAGTTTCAGGGAGTTTACTTTGAGAGCGGATATCTTAACCATCTACTTGGAAATTAGAGTCAAATATCAAAGAATGTTCTAGCTTTATATCTACTATATAAATTGTAACTAATGACAGTCTCATTCAAAGGTTGGAAGGCTCTCTTGCAGAGGGCCAGAGAGTAAATATTTTAGGGTCTGTAGGCACCAATACTGCCTCTGTCACATTATTATTATTATTATTACCATTATTATTTTTAATTTTGTAGGCTATGGGACACATTTGGTCCACAGACTACACTTTGCTCACCCCTGGGACTCTGGTTATTAGTAATGTCCATAATAAAACATCAGCATTTTGTCAAGGCTACCCTGAGGCTGTGAGAGACAGATATCCCTGCTGAACAATGAAACTGCATTTTCTTCCTCAATTATCTGAGAATCCCAGAAGTTTGTTAGGGGATGTTGGCCATTTTCATGATGGTTGGGGGAAACTGGGAAATTGGAAGAAAGTTTTCCTCATTTTCTATACTAAACCAAGTTTCTGTTCTCTAGGATGGTTCTTGCTTTTGCTTTTTTCCTTTGGCCTCCAAGAAGCCACAGCTATTGAAGCAAGTAGAGAAGGAGAAGTCGTTAGCAGTAAAGAAGATATTAATGGAGGTTATTCTTATTCTAGAACTTATTCTGTTCTATTCTAGAACTGTGGCAAAGCTAACCACTCATAAAATGTCTTCATTGGAAGGTCACTTAGTGGCCATCTGAGAAGAGGAAAGGAAGCCCAACTCGTGAGAGGGGGAGCTGGCTGAGCTGCACTGGCGTCCAGGCTCCATGACTCCCAGCTCTGGTTCTTTACACCTTGCTTAGTTGTCTCCTCTTGGCTATCTCAGGTGGTCTAGACACTACCGCTCAGTCTGGTGGGTGTCTAGTGCAGACGTCCTGTCTGGGTCACCAATAAATGCGATGCCCAGGATTGTGCTTTATCTCACTGTAGTCTCCCCTTGACAGGCTTAACCCAGAGCCAGGCTCTTCTCTTCCCACATGGAGGTGCTCCGCTGACACTTGTCTGGGCAGAGTGGACCCTGCCAAGTTTTATGTCCCCTGAGAAGATTGACAACTGGGCTGTGGTTCAGAAATTAAAAATCTACAGATAGCGCTCATGGTGTTGGCCTTATCTCTGGATATGTCTGCTCTACCATACTGACTTAATTAATAATGTCACTCTCCATAATGTACTCATTAAAGAAAGGCCAGCATTTGATTGTGTGATGGCTTCTACCAGATTCACATCACTCTATAGATTAGTCTGCCATGTTAGTCATAACCCCATCACTGAGGCTACTCTTGGTGAGAAGTTTGGTTGCTTCTCTGAAGTAGCAGGGTGCAATGGAGAGAGGAGGGCAGGAGAGTAAAGCCCTCAGCTAGGCAAATGAGATTGGATATAGAGGCAGAATGCTTGGAGACACATAGTTAGCAAATGTCACCAGACAGTTTGGATTTATTCCATTGGCTACATCAGATTTGGGGGACTTGGTGGACAAGACGTTCTTTTCAGGGAAATGTTTAAATAGTGTGCTTCAAGACTGTTCCTGAACTTTTCTTTCAGGAACTGTGTTCTTTGATTGGCTGCAGAGCCAATGAAAGCCTTATTTTTTTTTTTTTTAAAGGTTGGATGTCTGTTTCTGGTATGCTCTACTAAAATTGGCGATACTTACAGAATAAATTACGGCTCCGTTTTCAGAGTGTCTTGTGTTCTCTGCAATCCAGCTGTATTATTTATTTAAGGGTCCCCACATGTCCTCCCATCAGGCCCCACATGTCCTGTGCATCCAGGCCTGTGGACATTCTGTTCTTCTCCCTGCTGTTCATCTGCCTAACTCCTCCCAATGCTGCCTGCCTAGCTGTATTTCACTTCCTTGAGGAATCTTCTCTGATCTTCCAAAATAGGATTAGGTGCCCTGCCTAGGTAGTCCCAGTTTCCTTATCCTCTTTCGAGCTCC
>PVJI01034840.1:0-10141 GCA_004026765.1 Micronycteris hirsuta | reverse complement strand
ATCCTCAAAGGTCACACTGGCCTGTTGTCACCGGGACAGAAAAATCATGAACATTCCATGTGTGAGAGCCCACAACCCACCTCCCCACACATCTATCTCACACCCCCCCTCCTCCAAAGCTGCACACCTCAGAGGAATTCCACTGATGCCTGCCCTACCCTCAGGTCCCTTTATTCATCATGTTCAGCCCTCAGCCTCATCAGGCAGGGAGGCCAGAGATGTAATCCAGTTCTGGTCCTGGCTTGTAGGGTCCCATCCATCCTATCATCAATTCCCTTTGGGGTCTCTGCATTGTGACAAGATACAGCCAAGCGCAGGCTCATGCCTCCCCCTTCAGTGCCCAACACTAAGGGTCCTGGGACCACAACTCACACTTTTTCTCAGTAAGCACATCATTCTGTAGATTGTCCCTCTGACACCTTCAGTCCCCACCTGAGCTCCCACAGGTACGCATTTGCAAAGATGCTGCTTTGAAGGCCTCCTCTCTATACCTGGCCCTGGCTTCAGTATTCGCCTCCCAGAAGCACAGGAGAACTTCAGATGCCCATGACCCCCTTCCACTGGTGTGCTGTACTCAGCAGCCTCATCGGGCTCTCTCCACACAACCTTCCCTAAAAATCCCAGTCCCGATTGTCTTCATGTGAGACACAATGACACTCAAAATGACCATACGTGTCCCAGACATTAACCACCAGCAAATCTGAAACTCCCCCAGACCCCATTCCTGCACAGCGCACCCACGGGGTGGACCCTGCCCTAGCGAACAATCAGCTTTGCCCGCAGTGTCATGTCATCTCAGTTACTCCTCTGCCTCCAGAACCATCACGTCCACTCGTCCCATCGAAGCCTTTGTCACCTGCCACATCGTTACCGTGACCACCTCCCTCCTTCACTTGTATTTCTGTGCGCAGCACCCTCATTAGGTGCAAAGCCAGAAAAAACTCATCCCGCATCCTGTTCTTTCTGACCAAATAGCAGCACCGGCAGGAGGACCTGCATTCCGCCACCTAAATGCTGTCCACCGGGGTTTGGGCTGCAGGACATGATGCGCGCCCCGCGCCCGGGCCGCAGGGCTCCGTACGGTGAGCGTGGAGGGCGCGGGGACGCGAACTCACCGCAGTTGGGCGCCTCATCTTGGCCGCCGCCATCCGACTGTATGGGCGCAGCCGGGCGGGAGCAGCGGGTGCGGAGGGGTCCACTGGACCGCGGTTCCGATCTCCGCGTTGGCGGGTCTCACGGCGGTGTCACCGAATGTCAGACTCCCGTCTGTTCCGCAGGGACTACGACTCCTTTGCGATGTCTCCGCTTTATCACCTCAATAGCGGTTCACCTACCCAAAGCCGAATAGCCTCACAAGAACAGCAGCAAGAATGGCGGCCAGGAGCAGGATGCCGGAAGTCCCGCCCCAAATTGATGAACCCTCAGAGAAATACTTGCTTTCGATTTGTGATTGGTTCAACTAAGGCCACCGTCTTCTGGGTAATGTAGTTCTCAGAGCTCTAGCGGTCATAAGGAATGGAGTTCTCTATCCTGAGCAACTGGAAGGATGCATAAATTGATACTCCTCCTACCTCAAGGGAGGACTTTGCTTTCTGTTAACTTGCAGTTCTGACACAATGTACCGGAACAGAGCTTCATGGATCAGATCCGGAAGACTGGCCCCCAATTCAGATGCAAATTTAAGTCCATGTGTTACCTGTGCTTTGGAAGAACAAGTTATTTTTAAAAAACCACAGACCCAAAATAGCATCAGTGTTGCTGAAAGCCCAAGACACCAAACCAAGTTTAATTCGGGATGGAATTGTAGGTTCACGGAAACCTAGTCTTATCCAGTTTTGACATTTTCTGTCCAAGCACTGGTCAGGTGATCTCTCTCATAAACCCTCTCCATTCCCCTTAGTTAGAAGAGGCAATCTGCAAGACAAAAATCCTTCCCGATCTTTTCCTCTAATGAAAAGATGTCCTGGCTCAGAAATATCCGGTCCTTTCTAATTGCTTCCTTGCCCCACCCTGCTTCCTAGAAAACCTTTTATTTATTTTTAGAGAAAAGGGAAATGAGGCACGAGGAGAAGGAGAGAAATCAGTTGGTTGCCACTTGCCTGTGACCAACCAGGGACCTGTCCAGCAATCCAGCCATGTGTCGTGAGGGAATTGAATCTCTAGCCTTTTGCTTTGCAGGCAGACTCCCAAGCCACTGAACCACACCAGTCAGGTCAAAGCCTCCTATTATATGTTTTAGATAAGACTTTTGCCTTCCTCTAAGGGAAAGCGACTTTGCCTGAAATAATCTGTAACAGGAAAAATCGGCATTTGTGCTGCCTGTCACTGACAGAATCAATAATGAGAGACAAGGATTGAATTTAAGAGCATTTGAGATCTTGCTTCCAGGTATTGTTGCCAGTGTTGGCTCAAATAAATTCTTACAAAAATTTTCTCCAGGTTTGGGCAAAAAGAAAATTGACTTTTTCTGTATGCATTATTCAGATGCCAACAGTCTAAGATGGCAGGTTATGCACCTTAAAAACTGTCTTAACATCTCATTCCAGGCCGGCCTTTTAATAATAAGGGCAGGGTGGGTAAAGGGTTTGGAATTCAAGAAAAAAGTAGGTAAGGGGTTTTTCAAGGAAAAAGGTTAATCAGATAAAAATTGCAGTTCAGTGATTTTTAAGATTTTATTTATTTTGAGAGAGAAGGGAAGAGAGGGAGAGAAACATCAATGTGTGGTTGCCTCTCACATGTACCCTACTGGGTAACTGGCCTGCAACCCAGGCATGTGCCCTGACTGGGAATCAAACCGGTGACCCTTTGGTTTGTAGGCCCTTGCTCAATCCACTGAACTACACCAGCCAGGGCTATTTCCTTAATAATTTTAATATGTGTTGTTGGATGCTTTTCCAGCATCTCTTCATCTGCTGACCACTGATTCTTTATCCACCTGGTCGATGGATATTCTCTCTGTGGAACACAATTGATCAGATACCACCTTGATCATTTGCCATCCTCCTGGGACCCAAAGGTTGACTAGCTTCTTGGCATTCTAGTCAGGTTATGTCCAGTCACGCATTCCAGTTCATGGAACAACAGTTTTCTACATGCATTAATCACTAAATGTATTAACTATAACTAAAGCAAAAAACAATTTTTTACAGTTTTTAAAAAAGATTTTATTTATTTATTTTTAGAGAGAGGGTAGGGAGGGAGAGAGGGAAATATGGATTGGTAGCCTCTTGCACACCAACTGGGTACCTGGTCTGCAACCTAGGCATGTGTCCTGAGTGGGAATTGAACTGGCGACCTTTTGGTTTTCAGGCTGGCACTCAAGCCACTAAGCCATACCAGCCAGGGCTAAAGCTAAAATTTTGTAACTTTTGGCTTCCCTCATTAAATCCACTCTTTGAATGTCTAAGTTTCTTCCTCCCTCCATTTCATACAAATCTGAGCACCCCTCATGTTATTAGATGGGATGCTGCCAGATTAAGGATTATTTAAAGCCAATTATCTTCAAATTTACTTAAATTTTGCTCATAACACTCTACATCAGTCTGGCTGGGTAGATCGGTTGGTTGGTTGGTTAGAGGGCCATCCCCATATGTCAAGGTTGCAGGTTCCATCCCAGATCAGGGCACATACCAATTCATTCAACCAATGAATGCATACATAACTGGGAAAACAAATTGATGCTTCTCTCTCATTTCTACTTCAAATCAATCAATAAATTTAAATGATCTCCATTAAATTTTCATGTAGAGATTGTACCCTAAAAAGTGTGTATCTGGACACTGACTGGTGCAGCTGTGTGTTGGATGCCATCCAGCAAACCAAAAGATTGCCAGTTTGATTCCTGGTCAGGGCATTTGCCTGGGTTGCAGGCCAAGTCCCTGGTTGGGGGTTGTGAGAGGCAACCAAATGATGTTTCTCTTGCACATCAATGTTTCTCTCCCTCTTTTTTCCTCCCTTGCCCTCTCTCTAAAATTAATCTTTTTTTTTTTTAGGTATATTTGCATCTCTCTGCTAACTGGAATCTGGAGTAAAAGAGTCTGCATTGTGGATAGAGCATGCTGGACACTGGGGTCAGGGTTCGTATATATAAAAAGACTATGTACAAACACAAAGTCCTTGGTGCAGACAGAGAAAGACTGCAAAAAAGGACTTGGGTTCAGAACATGGTAAGGGCTGCAGGAAAGACATGGTGAGCATCAGTGTCTCATTAAGCCACTCTGGACACAGACAACAAAATAACATAGGCAGTAGGGCCCTTGCACAAAAGAGGTGAGCACTCACCCAATGAGACCAGCATCCTGCAGGTCTCCAGCATCACTTTTGAATATGAAGTCCCCAAATTTACATCCTGTTGCACCCTATTCTGCAAGGTGAATGTAGAACCATGTAAATGTCAATACTCTAAAAGACAAATTAAGATATCAAATTCACAGCCCTGGCTGGTGTAGCTCAGTGGATTGAGCGCGGGCTGGGAACCAGACAGTCCTGGTTCGATTGCCAGTCAGGGCACATGCCTGGGTTGCAGGCCAGGTCCCCAGTGAGGGCCATGTGAGAGGCAACCATACATTGCTGTTTCTCCCTCTCTTTCTCCTCTCTCTAAAAAAAAAAAAAAAAAAGATATCAAATTCACCTCAAGGGATTGTATCACATCCTGACACCTAAAAGACAGGTGAAGGTGCAGAGATCCAGCCCAAATCACTGACGCCTCCTGAGGGTCACACTCCAAGAGGAGGCAAATTGCAACTGAGACTGAAAAAAAGATTCCCCAGGAGAAAGTACTGGAGCTGACATATGATGCCATTTTTGTGGAGACTGGAGGGCAATGTGTAAGTACTCTGAGATGTTAGGGAAATGGGAGAAAAAATCATACTTACAATGCAAAGGGCAGCTTCAGCTAACCCTATCTGGTTCTTGCCATGTACCTGCCCTAGTGAAAGTTTCACAGCAGTGATACTGTCCTGGGCTCTGGAACCAGAATTCAAAGTTGGAAACTAGCCTTTTAATTTGACACTGTGTGCTGTGTTAACTTGGAGGACTTTTTATTTCTCTAATCCTGGATTTTCTCAGCACTTCAATATTAGTTTCCATTCCCAGGGTTTTGTGAGAATTAAAAAAAATGCTCTAAACCCTAACCCTGGAATCCTGATGCCAGCAAGTACTCAGTTTGTTCCTTTTACTGATCCCCAGAGGCCAAGGTAAGCACCATCATCACCTGCACAAGGTTCAGGGAGCTCTAGCTAGTCACCCTGAGATTAACGCAGTTCTAGTGGGTATTAAGGGGAACAAGGGGTGGCTGCCCTGTCAGATAAAGGTGGGTGAAGGTGAAGACCCAGGCCTGAATCACTGAGTCTCCTTAGGGCCAGCTCTGTGCTAATCTCAAAGTTGAGGCAGACAAAGTGCATCTGAGACACAAAAAAGTTTCCCTTGGAGCCACCATTGGAGATGACAACAGATGGCATTCCCATCAAGATTGTTGGGCAGACAGTGAGTGCTCTGAAACATCAGAGAAATAAGAGAAAGATCATGATTATAATTCCAACAATTAAAGCAGCAGCAGCAGCAGCACCTGAGCCTCCCTGCTCCTCCCCAGCCATCTGCTCTAAATTGAGCACTTCACGTCCTGGATTGTCCCTAGCTCTGGAGCCAGTCTCTGGTTTGTGCAGCCTCTTGAATCTGACGCCTAACTGTTGTATGAACTTGGAAAACTCACTTTATCTTTCTTTTTTAAAAAGATTTCATTTATTTTTAGAGAGAGGGGAAGGGAAGGAGAAAGGGAGAGTAACATCAATGTGGGTTTGCCTCTCATACACCCCTCACTGGGGACCTGGCCTGCAACGCAGGCATGTGCCCTGACTGGGAATCAAACTGGCTATCCTTTGGTTTGCAGGCCGCCGCCCAATCCAATGAGCTTACACCAGCCAGGGCTCACTTCATCTTTCTGATCCTTGATTTCCTCAAGTTTCCAGGGTATTTTAAGTATTAAAGAAAAAAAAAAGGCTCAAAAAGCAAAACCCCTGGAATACTGGCAATGGTCCGTATTCAGTGTTTTGTTACCTATTGATCCTCACACAGGCACACTTAGAACCTTTATTACTTTTGTATCATCAGTAATGCGAATTTTGGAGAGCTCTAATCACCCTGAGGTTCCCTGGTAAAAAAACAAACAAAAAAAAAAAACCAGACACCTCAGTGCCATGAAGAAATCTCCTCCATGTGGTGGGGTCTGTGTGGCCCTTAGCCAGTCAGGGGTCCTGAAAGGCCCAATTTAGTTTTCTCAAGCACTGGGGCGCAGAGGGTCCCAGGGGCATCTGGTCTGTGGATGACGCCCACACATGATGGGACCAGCCATTTTGTGCACACTGGCTCTGCTACCAGGTATAGCACTAAAGCTTGGTGCAGGGCAGCTCACTGCTCCCATCCTACAAAAAATATGAGGCCCCGAGAGGGATGCTTTCTCTGCTACTGTGGTGATTTTTGGAGTTCTGAGATTTGAACCCAGGTTACATGGACAAAGGGATGAAGAGTTGGGGCGTTGATCTCTTTCGTTTTCAGAAGGGCTTTGGAACTCAACAAATACCCTTACCCTCATACCGCCTGGTGTACCTTTGCATTTGCTCCATCCCAGCACACCCCAGAAGACAGACCACAAAAATTAGTTAGCACTAAAAACGAAGGCTTTTACAACTATAAAGGACACATGAACAAAACCAAGGGGGAATGGAAGCAGGGGAGGGAGGTGGCAATGGCTGGGGTGGGGGAGAGTGGAGGGGAGGCAACTGTACTTGAACAACAATACAATAATTAAAAAATAAAAAGGCTTTTTATATTAGTAAATGTTTGAACTTACAAAAGTAATGAAGTGCATTAATAATGCAAATCATTCTTTTTTTTCTTTTTTGTAAATTATTCTTTAAAGTGTATGGTATGTACCTATAATAATAGTGTGTACCAAAAATCTTTAAAAAAACTGGAAATATTTTCCCTGTATTGAAAACAATTATACCATAAAGCAAAAGTTATGTCTGTTATTCAAGGAGTAAAAATAAGTGGCAATTCATTGTAACATATCTCTGTTGTTTCACTGTCCTATTTGTTAAAGGAACAGCTTAAATTCATAATATAATAAGTAAATCACATGAGCACACATTTTACTAAAATTTTATAATTAAATGCACATCTGCAAAAATGCTCATGAAGTCTTATAAAAATGCAACTACAACAGCAGTAAGAGTGCACAACAAACCTATTTAAAAAGCTAAAATTAATAAAGTTTAAACAAATCAACAGCTTTTCAGTGTGGCTGAAATGGAATTCTCCTATACTGCTGGTAAGAATCTAAAAAGTTACAATCAGTTTACATCATAAAGTTATGAGAAATGTCCACTCTGTGAATATATGTATAAAGGTAAACCCAGATGGATGGATACTCAGTGTCATTACAATGAACAAGAAAATAGCACTCCCTAAAACCAAAGCATTTCCAGAGTGTCAACTACCCAGTGTCAAGAGGGCATAATTTTATGGCTAAATAATTTCCCACATTTACTTCATGCTTGAAGACTTTAACCAGCTTGAGTTCTTTGATAACGGAGGCCATAGCTACCGGTAAAAGATTTCCCACATTTGCTGCCCACATGAGGCTTTTCTTTTGTGTGATGTTTAAAAACAAAAATATATGGCAACATGGTAAAATATTTTTCAGTTTTTGCACTCAAAAGGCCTTAGTGTGTGAACTCTCGGATGACAATAAAGGCCATGACTACTGTTAAAAGATTTTTCTATTTAGGACACTCACAAGGCCTCTCTACAGTGTGCAATCTCTCATGATAGTGAAGGTTACTAACACGAACAAAAGATTTCCCACAATGACTACAGGCATAAGGCCTTTTTCTTGTATGGACTCTCTGATGACAACGGAGGTCACTGCTACTGGTAAAAGATCTCCCACATTTATTGCACTCATAAGGCCTTTCTCCCTTATGAACCCTCTGATGATAACGAAGGCCATTGTTACTCACGAGAAATTTCCCACACTCACTGCACTCATAAGGCCTTTCTCCAGTGTGAAATCTCTGATGATAACGAAGGCCATTGTTACTGGTGAAAGATTTTCCACATTTACTGCACTCATAAGGCCTCTCTCCAGTATGAACTATCTGATGTAAACGAAGGTCAGAATTTCTTTGAAAAGATTTCCCACACTGACTGCACACATAGGGCCTTTCGCCAGTGTGAACTCTCTTATGAGCATAGAGGTTACTGCTCCAGGTATAAGATTTTCCACACTCGTGGCACTCATAAGGCCTTTCTCTAGTATGAACTCTTTCATGAAAACGGAGGCGACTTCTAAAGAAAAAAGATTTCCCACATTCATGGCACACATAAGGCCTTTCTGCAGTGTGAACTCTCTCATGATAACAGAGCTTACTGCTACTGGTAAAAGATCTGTTGCATTCATTGCACTTATAATGCCTTTCCCTTGTGTGAACTCTCTGATGACACTGGAGGCCAAAGCTGCTTGTGAAAGATTTTCCACATTCAGTGCACTCATAAGGCCTTTCTCCAGGATGAACTCTTTGATGTTTTCCAAGGCTACTGGCTGTGGTAAAAGACTTTCCGCATTCACTGCACTCATAAGGTCTTTCTCCTTTGTGAAGTCTCTCATGACAACGAAGGCCATAGCTGCTGGTAAAATATTTCCCACATTCATGGCACAAAAAACACTGTCTTCCATCGTGAACACCCTTGTCCTGTCCAAGAGTGTGCTTGCGGCCAGTGCTATTCTTGCATGATCTCCAGGAGTAATGATTTTTTCTTCTTTGAAATGTCACTTCAGACACAGGAAGTTTATTTGGCCTTTCCCTGATTTGAGTGGCATTTTGCTGGAGATTTCCTGAGATGGCCAGAAAATTCTTTCCAACCTCCCCAGCAATAAAAGTTTTTGATATATGGAAATTGCTGCTATTCACGAGAGAGACCCTGTCCACTCTATATATAAATGATTTCTCTCTCATGTGCTGCTCTTGGTGCAGGTAATAATTTGCACTGAAATAAAATGGTTTTGCACATGCCCCACACTTCAGCAGTGTCAGACTGTGTTGTGTTCCCTTCTGGTCAACCAAGAGGAAAATGTCTCTTAGCACTGGGGCACAACTCTCACAGGGGTGGCTCTTCTGGGAAGATGAAGCTGTCTTGGAATTCTTTGCCTGTGACGCTCGTACAGAAATGCTGTGTTCAATGGGTGCCTCCACATCCTCTTTTCCACAGCAGCATCCTGAAGACAAAGAAATGTTGGTGAAATATATTTTGATCTTATAAAGAAAAGGTAATCATATCATAATGTCCATATGTCACATCTAGGCAGATAGTATAGAAAGATTTCAATACGAGGCTCCACCCTCCTTATAGTAACAGGCTCACCGAGGGAAAAAAAAATGGCCCAAAGAAAGGAACAGATCAAAGCTCCAGAACTAACCGACCAAGAGATAGCCAACCTATCAGATACACAGTTTAAAACCCTAGTAATCAGGATGCTCACAGAATTCGATGAAAAATTATCAAAATTGCTTGAACAAATGAGGAGAGATCTGCAGGGAACCAATAGGGATAAGAAGGAAACTGGGACTCAAATCAACAGAGTGAACCAGCAGAAAGAAAAAAACATCCAACCAGAAAAGAATGACGAAACAAGAATTCAAAAAATGGAGGAGGGGCTCAGAAACCTCCAGGACATCTGTAAACGGCCCAACATACGGATCATAGGGCTGCCAGAAGGAGAAGAAGAAATCCAAGGAATTGAAAACTTATTTGAACAAATAATGATGGAGAATTTCCCGAAGCTGGTAAAGGAAATAGACTTTTGGGAAGTCCAGGAAGCTCATAGAGTCCCAAAGAGGTTGGACCCAAAGAGGAACACACCAAGACACATCATAATTACATTTCCCAAGATCAAAAATAAGGAAAGGATCCTAGAAGCAGCCAGAGAAAAGGAGACAGTTACCTACAAAGGAATGCCCATAAGACTGTCAGCTGATTTCTCAAAAGAGACCTTACAGGCAAGAAGGGGCTGGACAGAAGTATTCCAAGTCATGAAAGGCAAGGACTTACATCCAAGAATACTCTATCCAGCAAAGTTTTCATT
>PVJI01034839.1:0-10254 GCA_004026765.1 Micronycteris hirsuta | reverse complement strand
GTGACATACGGAACCACCTGGACAAGGAGAGAAACCCATCCTTACAGGGGTGGAGAAAAGGCCAAGGGACCCCTATATCAGAGGGGTGGGGAGGGAAGAAGAACAAGAAAAGTTGATCCTCCTGCTCCAAACAGAAGAAGTCCTATAGGGAAGAATTCGTTTTCTCTGAAATGATATCTTCTGCCTAGTCCCCTTTCCTGGAACTTCACATGTCAAAGCCACATGTGCCCCAGGAAAGCCAAGGTCAGCTCCACTGCCCCCTGGAGCACCAGCCGGCCCCCCACCCCCACCCCCAGTGTCCAGTGGATGCCACCCTGGCCTCCCGAAGTCTGCTGTCCAGGCTCCCTGAGGACTGTGCACTGGCCAGATCCCGGCATCTGGGAGGCAGAAGGATGGACAGGTCGGGACCTGTGAGAGGCCCCTGATGTGGGTGCCTGGACAGATGCCTACCTCACAGGGGCCCAGCCCAGCTTCCCAGGCTCCCCTTGCCTCTCATAGAAGTCCCCTGGCGTTCTTAAAGCACAGCACACACTTTCACAGCTTCCTGCCTTCTCTTAGGCTGCTTCCTCTGCTCTCCCGACACCCTGTGAAGTCGGACTTGAATTGCCAGGCTCCTGACACCTTCTCAAACACCATGCATGCTGGTGCCTGAATTCTCTCCCCTGTCCCCATGCTCCGGACCCCTCGTCTGGCTGACTGGCTTCCAGGGAGACGTGTGGCAGGCTGTCCAAACCGGGGGCACAAGGCCTTGAAAGCGGAAGCCCTGACAGTCCCTGCTGTGGGCCCAGTGCCTGGCCTGGCACAGCGTGGGCTCCGAACAGGTGTCTGCGGGACAAATGTGACCGCGCAGCAGGTGCATGTGGGCACAAGACCAGCCTTCCCGTGGTGTTCACCCCCTCCCAGCAGCCTTCTGAAGCCCAAATCACCTAGAAAGAGCTGACACCCACCTGCACTGCCCTCCTGAAGACTGAGGAGGGATTGTAACCTGGGCAGCTGCTTCGCCCCATCACTCAGGCACCTGGGGAGGTGCGGCGGTTCAGACGCCAGAGCACCCACAGCTCACTGCGCCCAGCATCGCAGCCCCTCCCACTGAGCAGGTGCAACTCTTGTTCAGAAGAGGGCCATGCAGAGAGAGTGCTAATCAGTGCTCATTGGCGGGAGGGTGCCGCTTAGCCTCGCTACAGCTGGCCAGGCTTCAGGGCATCTGCCTGGGCACTGAGCAGGGGGAGGAAGCCAGGAAGCCCCGCCCACCCCTGGGCTGGAAGTGCCCACCTGTCTGCCTTCTGGGCTGGAGGTGAGACTGCCCTTCCTAGGTGCTCAGTGTCCCCACGAATTCCCCCAGGCCCTCCTCGTCACCCATGTGCAGCAGGGCCACAGCCCGGTATCTCCAGGACCTACTGCTTCCCAAGCAAGGACCCTGGGAGCCTAGCCATCACTCACACTCAAGTAGGAATTAGCTGGTCAGCGCTTTGCTAAGCTCAGGGTCACCTTTCCTGAGCCCATGGGCAAATCCTGGGCAAGCTGGGCACAAGACCAAGGGCCCCTCGGCCCACCACCTGGGAGTCGGGCCCCAGCGGGAAGGGAGACGCCCCAGTCCTGGGAGCCTCCAGGCCCGAGTGGCTGCTCACCGGGAGGAAGACTGGCGGCTGCAGGATGAAGGTGTCAGGAAGCGGGTCCAGTTTTTCTCCAGGTGACATGGGGGGTGGGGCGTCTCCAATCGAGCGGCTGATCCTGATCCAGGGCCCTGCCCCACTGGGCTGAGGGCTCTCAGTGCCCGGGGCAGTTTTTCCAGTTGTTGGTCCTAATGCCACGTGGAGCCTGCCAGGGGGGGCGGAGCCACGCCCCAGCGCTCACCCCACCGGCTGCACTGGGGCTGTAGCCGAAACCCGGGTCCCAGGGGTAGAAAACTTGCACGAACTAACCAGCCAACTAACTAACCAGCCCCTCTGGGTCTGAAGCACACAGCTGGCCGTTGCAGGGACTGCCACTCTGGGGGCCAAGGAAGGTTGCTGGTTTCTGGGGCTGCCCTCTGAGCCCTCCTCTGTCAGAGGCGGGCGTGGTGGCCCCGCCCCCAACTTCCCAGATACCTTTGATTGGCTTCCAATTCTCTCCTCCCCTCCTGTACCCCCCTCAAAAGGTTTTCATCTCTCCCTCATTTCCTTGCCCTTTCCCCCACTCCTCTCAGTTTTGTAAGTTTTCTAGTTCCCTGGGGCTCCGTTTCAGCACCAGCTGGAAATGCCACGGTCCAGCTGGTGTCACAAGAAAGTGGGGTAGGGGGGAGTGAGAAAAGGGCAGGGAGGCAGGAGAGCCTCCTTAGGCTTGGGAAAGGCAGTTCTGTGCAGTGGGGGGGGTGCGGGGGGGCGGTGCAGATGGAGCTGTACGGAGGAGACCTGGGTTCTTGTGCAGCCTCCGTTCTATGGTGCTCTGTGCCCTGCGACCAGTCGCTTCCCCTCTCTGGGCCCCCCTGTGTTTATCTGTGAATGGAGGGCGACCACAGCGAGGTGTGTTCCCAAGGGAGGTCTCTGTCTGGGGGTGGACACAGATATCTACATTTTAATCAAGCTCCGCCACAGTCCTTTAGAATAGAGGTGGTCCCGGCTCAGGTTTGCTTGGAATTCCGAGGAGGCTTTCCCTAGAAAAAGCGGCACAACTGCTCAGCTCTGTCCTGAGCTGGGAGATTCCAGGGTCCGGCCAGCGTCAGACGCGGCAACAGGGGAGTCACGGCGGGGCCAGGCTGGGCAAAGGCTCACGTGCAGGGGTGCTGGGAGGAGCAAGGGGCTGCTTGGACCAAGGGCTGCCTGCCTGCGTGCCTGGGCTGTGTGGGGAGGGGAGGCCTCTTCGCTGCTACACAAGGGCAGGCAGCATCGGCATCACCTGAAAGCCGGTTAGAAACACAAGGGCTAGGGCCCCAACCCGGGACCTGCTGAGAAGGGATCTCTTGAGGTCAGGCCCAGGAGTCTGCATTTCAACGCACTGCCCAGGATTTCCAACAACCCATGTGAATGTTTGCAAGGCGCTGACTTGGGTCCTAACTGGCAGGGCTGGGGGTAGCAAGCTAAGGAGGATGCTCAGAAATTTTGGGGGCGGTGGGGCTGGGCTCCCGACAGTGCTTTGTGTGGAGAAATTTGATCAGAGGTGTGATCGGGTAGAAAACCGTGTACAGTGTCGGGGCTGGGGGTCGGGGAAGGAGGAACCACAGGTGGAGAAACCAGCTGGACAGAGGCCTGGAGCCCCGCCCTGGGAGTCAGACCTGGGCCCTGCTCCCAGTCTCCCAACCCCATCCTTCTGGAATGAGGCAAATGCGCCCCCACTCCTTCCCCTCCCAGCCTCAGTGCCTGTCTGTGACTCAGAGAAGGAGGAGTTTTGGGTTACTTTTCTCAGGCCATTCCTGCCTGGATGCTTAGACAACTGAAATGTAACTCCTCACCGTTCCTGGAGCCCAGAGCCCAAGATCAAGTGCAGGCAGGTCCTTTTGTTCCGAGGCCTCTCTCCTGGGATTGCAGGTGGCGGCCCCTGGGTCTGGGCGTTTGTGTCCTGACCTCTTCTTATGAGAAGACCAGTTGTCCTGGACTAGGACCCACCCCTGTGCCCATGTTACCCGTTCAAAGTTCTCACCTCCAAAGTCACACCCCAGGCACTGGGGATCAGGACTCCACATGCGATTTTGAGGGGGACCCCGGCTATAATGGAAACCCAGGGCTGTTGCCACAGTCCGGCGTGCGGGCCGGTGGCGGCCTGCGGTGGGGGAGGCAGCTGGAGGAAGAAGGATGGCCCGTTCCATTTTCCAGGGGACTCTGGGTTGTGGCACCCCCAGAGCCTGGGGACTGTACGAGGTTCCAGAATAAGAGAGGACCTTAGTGTCTGTTGGTCTGTCGGGTTGGGGGAGGGCAAATCCTTCTTCCTGAGCCACAGTGAGCGGGACCTTGGGGAGGGGTCCAGGAGAGGGCTGACCCTGACCCTGACGCCAGCAGGGCAGGTCCCCCTCTTCCCCAGGCTGGCGCCCCCGCCGCGGCTCCCCGCTCCCTGGACTGTTCTGTCAGAGCCACACATAACTCGTCACTGTCTAGTGAAGTCTTGTTTGCTGTCTGTCCCCTGTTGCCCCTGCTTTCCAGATATCAGCTCCACGAGCACAAATCTGGAGGGCAGATTTATTCTTACATCCCCAGCACTGAGCCAAGGCCTGACCTAGAGCAAGTGATGGAAGTGCATGGAAAGACTGGACGGCTGGAACGAGTGGGCGTCTATGGCTCCTGTCCAGCTTCTGCCACCTTCTCTGCCGCTGCCCCCGCAGATGTGGACTTGTGGCCCGAGCAGAAACTCACTTTTCTCACCAGCTGCAGAGTATAAGTCAGGCAAGTTTACCTGTATCTCTCCACGACCAGATCGTTGTTGAATAGCCTGGGAAACATAGTCCGCGATCAGGGGTCTCCAGGTCCCTGCTCTCCCCATTCTCTGATCCAGCGGCCTCTGTCCCGATCCCTGATCGTGAACGGACCTCGTGAGGGACTGATGCATACACTAACCTGCCTCGGTTTACAGCCCCACCCTTTTCTTCTCTCTGAGTCCCATCTCAGCCAGTGGATCCTCTCAGGAGGGACCAGGTTGGCATCGTCCTGGCACAGGCGGTGAGACAGCCAGTGGAAACAGTAGGCAAGAAGAACTGACAGAACCAGACAGGGGGGCGGATAAGGGAGACCAGGGAAAAGGGCTCCAGAAAACTGACCCCAACATCTTGGGCCAAAGGATCGGGAAGATTCCGATGGCATTAATGGAAGACAGGGAAACTGAAGGTACATCCTGGAGGGTGACAAGCAGGCTCACAGCATTCAAGGCCACTTTGGAGGAGTGGGGCTGCAGAGATCGGTCTGGGCAGAGCCTGAACACAGGATGTTCAATCGGTGTTCGTGAAGGCACAGTTGCCTGAACGCACGCTGAAACACTCTGGAGAAAGCCGTTGCAATGTACTCGGCGCTGATCTGCCCCGTAGTGAGTTTCAGCGGCTCCAGCCATTGTTGGTGAGTGGGGACAGAGGTCGTCAGAGGGGCAGGAGAAGCCCTCAGTCCAGTTCTCAGGGAAGAGAGAGGACACACACTTGGCGGGGGGGCGACAAATAGGACAACGCCGGCTGCTTTGCACTTCCCTTTTCCCCCTAGGAGACGGACCCACACGGACAGAAAGTGTGATGGGGACAAGAACAAGCATCGCCAACAACCCCCGTAGGCTGACACAGCACTTCTCGTTACTCTGATGTCTGTCCTACTGGCGAAGAAATAAATTCCTTCTGGTGGTTGGTTCAGCAGTCAAATGAACACGAGACAGGGTAACAAGAGGGAATAACCACATTTCATTACTTTTGTACGTATGGGAACACCACGTACATTTCACAAAGGTGAAATGAGGTGTGTATGGCTTTTTGAGCTGAGGGTGAGGGAGGTGGCTTGGGGCTTCAGAGGGGGAGGAAGGTCCTTGCAGGACGGTAAGAAGAGCAGATGCTCTGTAATGAGAAATTTACCTATAGGTAAGTCACAGGCAGTTACGTCTGGCGATAACTCTTACTATGGGCAAGGCACCAAACTCAAATTCTTTAAGGGAAAGCTCAAAGTTTCTCATGAGCCTGCAGAGTCTCAGTGGCCTTCAGCACAAAATAATCCACACGTCAAAGTGGCACATCTGGGGGAGACCTCTTCTGAACCCCTTCACTACCCAACTTTTTTCCTCGCCCGTGGGTCATGGTTTATTGCGGAGCGTCAACTCTAAACCCAAAGCAGCTTGCGTTCTTTCCAGCCACTGCTCTTGTCTACACGGGCTGACACCCTCTTCCCTGCGGAGGCGCAGACCTGGTAAGGCCTCAGCCTGTGCCTATCACTGCTAGTCACTTCTGGTCACTGCGGCTCCATCCGGTTCAGCTCTGGCATCAACGTGTGTGGGCATCACAAAGAGAAAGAGAAGCCAAACACGTGTACTGCCTGAGGGCAGAACACGTCGCCACTCAAGAATCCTCTTGGAAAAAAAGTCATCAAATCTGAATCGGGTTGAGTCTGTAGACTCTACTACCAGTTTATAGAAACACAGGCACAGCAGCAGCAGAACGTGGACCGTGGGAGACTTACAGAGCCAGGGACCCATGTTCTCCAATTAAAAATCACAAGGAAAGAAAGGGGAAGGGGAAACCAATAGGGCGAAGGTTGGCAGACTTTCTCCGCAAAGGGCCAGGCAGTAAATCTTGGAGCCTCTGAAGGCCATAAAGTCTCAGGTGCCACAGCTAGGGGTCACTTCTGCTCTCGCGGTGGGGAAGTTGCCATATGTAAATGAAGGACGTGGTTATGTTGAAGTGAAACTTAATGGACACGGAAAGGTGACCTTCATATGACTTTCACGTCCCACAAATATTCTTCTTGGATTTTGAAAACCGTTTAACAATGTATCAAACCACCCCTGGCTCTCAGGCCACAGAAAACCAGAAGGCGTGGGCCAGTCCTCGGGCTGCAGGCAGCTGCCTCCTGCTTCAATGTAAACAATGTGAGAGACACATCAAGTGATTGTAACTTATGGACTTTATTTGGATTTTGTTTCAAACAAACAGTTAAAAATTGCGGTAGCAATCAGGGAGATGCGAACATTGGCTGTTTGATGACATTATGGAACTACTAGAATGTGTTTCGATGCGCTAACGGTATTGTCGTCATTTTTATTTTATTTTTTTTAAGATTTTATTTTTTATTTTTAGAGAGAGGGGAAGGGAGGGAGAAAGAGAGGGAGAGAAACAGCAATGTATGGTTGCCTCTCACATGGCCCTCATGGGGACCTGGCCCGCAACCCAGGCATGTGCCCTGACTGGGAATCAAACCGCGATCGCTTGGTTCCCAGCCCGCGCTCAATCCACTGAGCTACACCAGCCAGGGCCGTCATTTTTATTTTTGAAAGACTCCTTATCTTTTAGAGATACACATGCCCGGAAGGATTTGCAGATGGCACGATATGCGCTCTGGCAGGTGCTCCAGAGTAACCGGTGCGGCGGAAGTGGGCAAGGGTAGAGGTGGAAGGAGACTGGCCCTGCACTGGTCATCGGAGAAGCTGGCGAGAGGTAAGTAGAGATCCGTTATTCCGCTGCCTCTACTTTCATTTGCGTGTGGGAATTTCAATAATAAAAAGTAAACAACATGAGCATAAAACGCCCCAACCAACCAACCAAAGAACCCCAAACCCCGAATGGCACCTTGGCAGTGAGCGGCTTGGGTTCTCACCCCGTTGCTCTGGGAGAGATGCGTGGCTTCACCGGCTGGAGGTGGCTGAGCAGTTTGCTCCTTGGGGCACCCTCCCTGCAGTTTCCGACAGACGGGGGCGGGGTAGGGAGGAGGAGCCGGGCTGACAGACCCTCCCTACACCAGGGAGCAGCCATGGACTCCCTCTAGGACGGGGGTTCTAGCCCTGATGTGGGGGCCTCTGCGGGGGCCCCCTGCTTCTGCCCTCTTGGTAGAGACAGTGTGCAGGCAAAGCTACTTCACACTCTCTGCCACTGAGGACCTTTCAGAGAGGCCCCAGGATCTCCTTGGGGGCCTTCCAGAAATAGAAGTCCTTTCTCCTTCAGGCCTCAGCCCAGCCAGGCAGCCGGGACCAAGGTGGTCCTTTCCCCTCCCCCTCTGCTCCGTGGAATGATGCTGCCGGATCTCTGGGTCCTCATCTGTGCTCCATGCCAGCCAGGAGTTAACAGATGTTCACTATAGGTCCTTCAGGGGCTATGTTTTAGGAAGAAGTTAGATGAATTCAGAAGGAAGGTTTGCGATGCAAAAAGGAATGATAAGCAAAAGTAGGGAAAAACATGCAGGCAATCTAAACAAATGTCCGAATAATAGATTTTAACTCCTGAGAGATCCTCCCCGGGCCCTCCTAACCTGGCCTCGCTGCTCTCCATAGGTTACTCCTGTCTGGTCCGTGACGTTCAGCTTCTCCAACCGCATCACGTGCCACCTCTGAGCTTGAAGCGAACCTCTGAGCTTTTAAGCGAACTGATTTTGCGTTCCCTTGCACCCCTCGAATAATCTCCTAGCCCCCTTCCCCTGCCTTTCTTCTCAGAGCCCTACTGACTCCCTCTCTGGCGACAGGCTCAGCGCGCCCCCCTTGACCCGGGCCCCGCGTGCGCGCCCCTGCCGTTTGTGCGCGTCCCGTGCTGCCCCCAGCGCACTGAACCCCGCGGCTCTGGCTCTGGGGGACCTGGGGCCGTGCCGCTGGGAACTGGCCTGACGCAACGCCCCTTGCGAGACCCGGGGACCCACCGGTCTGCATCAGGGGGATGGGCCTGAATCCCGCCTCTGGAAAGAAGGGCCGGCTCCGTTCCTCTAGGTCCCACGGGCCCTGCCCCAAGCCAGCCTCGGGAACGGCAGGTATGGGACCAGATGACAATCGACACTCAGCTGTTCCCCAGTTGGGGCCCGCAGGGATGGGGCCCCTCCTGACTGAGCTGCAGCGCCGCTGGAGCCCCACAAAAGTCACCATGTTGCCTTCGAGACCCCTTCTTGTAGGCGTCCGTTGGTTGTGCGAAATGCCCGTTAACGGGAACGAGTGAATATTTCGGAATGATCGTTTACCGTCAATTTCATCAAGGCGAGGCCCAGTATCTGCCCTCCCGCTGTGTTTCAGGGGGAAGGGGACAGAGGTGGCAGCCCCCGGGCAGGTCGAGTTAAGAAGGGCTGCGCCTCCGCAGCAGAAGCCTCCACCCTCGGGTTTAGCCCCAAGCTTTCCGCGATCTGGGACAGACTTCCCCGTCCTCTCTGGGATCCTCACCGTGGGGGCGCCAAAGCCCTATCCAGCATTGGTCCTACAACCCCTTCATTCGCCCAGAAACGGATCAAAGACCAGCCAGCCTGCCGGTCCGGACTAGAGCTGGGAGCCCACCTTCACGGTGGAGGCGACCACTTGAACCTGTGCTCTACAGGTTTCACGCCCCCCTCCCGTGGAAGGCAAATGTGGTTTAAACAGCTTTTTTTCCTTCTTCTCGAAATAGAAGAACCCATGGGATCTCAAGCGTTGGCCCATGTCTCGCCCAAGCAGCCAAAGCAGGGGCTGTTAGAACTGGGCAGAAGCCTCCAGAAGGGGTAAGGCTCTTTGCATGGAAGGACTGGGTCTTCGGGTGGTAGAGCCTTTTGAGGAATGGGTTTTGCTGGCTGTTCGGTAAAACAAATCCTGGTGGCGTTTCTGTGCAGACCGGCCTCCCAGCAACCCCTAAGTAGAAGGCAGGTGAGGTCCTGGCCACAGAGTGTGACCGGGCCTGGGCCTCGCTGGCAGGAGGTGTCTCCTGCAGCGATTTCTGGCACAGGGCCCCTTCTCCAGATCCCTGAGGACAGACGTGCTTTGGAGGGCCTTCGCAATATCGCCAGTTGGTCACTCGAGAATGATGCAACCGATGTCCTCCACTGGCTTTCACTAGAAACAGGGCTTGCTTCTTTTTAAAATTCTGAGGGGCTGAAAGTTTTCAGTGGAGCTGCATTAAAATGATACCCACCCTCCACCCCGTGTGCTATACGTTACGGAAGAGTTCAAGCTGGAGAAAGATAAAGAAAGTGCCCCGTTGGATTGGTAACGTGACGATATAAACACACGCTGCCTCACTTAACCCTCTTGACAAGTCAGTGAGACAAATATTACCATCTCTATTTTACAGACACTCAAACTGAGTTCCGACAGATTGATTTACCAGCTCAAGGTCGGACAAGTGTGTGAGCCAGGTTTCAAACTCAGGTCTCTTTGGCTTCAATATATTTCAATCCAAAAAGCATATTCCTGGTCTCAGTTTCAGTCCTCTTCTACAACATTTTTTAAAATATATTTTATTGATTATGCTATTACAGTTGTCCCATTTTCCCCCTGTCTTCCCCTCCACCCCGCACCCCACCCCCCATTCCCCGCCCTTTAGTTTTTGTCCATAGGTCATACACATAAGTTCTTTGGCTTTTACATTTCCAATACTATTCTTTTTTTTTTTTAAAGATTTTATTTATTTATTATTAGAGAGAAGAGAAGGGAGGGAGACAGAGAGGGAGAGAAACAGCAACGTATGGTTGCTCCTCACATGGCCCTCACTGGGGACCTGGCCTGCAACCCAGGCATGTGCCCTGACTGGGAATTGAACCGGGACCCTTTGGTTCCCAGCCCGCGCTCAATCCACTGAGCTACACCAGCCAGGGCTCCAATACTATTCTTAACCTCCCCCTGTCTGTTTTCTACCTACCACTTATGCTGCTTATTCTCTGCACCTTT
>PVJI01034838.1:0-10153 GCA_004026765.1 Micronycteris hirsuta | reverse complement strand
TTTTTTTTTTTTTTTTTTTTTTTTTTTTTTTTTTTTTTTTTTTTTTTTTTTTTTTTTTTTTTTTTTTTTTTTTTTTTTTTTTTTTTTTTTTTTTTTTTTTTTTTTTTTTTTTTTTTTTTTTTTTTTGCTGGAGACTATAAGGTTTTGTATGTACACTATCATGTTGTCTGCAAACAGTGACAGTTTTACTTCCTCCTTTCCAATTTTGATGCCTTTTATTTCTTTTTCTTATCTGATCACTGTGACTAGAACTTCCAGTACTATTTTGAATAAAAGTGGTAAAAGTGGACACCCTTGTCTTTTTCCTGATCATAAGAGGAAATATTTTAGTTTTTGTCTGTTGAGTACGATGTTGGCTGTGGCTTTCTCTTATATGGCCTTTATTATGTTGAGGAATGCTCCCTCGATTCCTACTTGGCTGTTTTCATCACAAATAAGTGCTGGATTTTATCAAATGCTTTTTCAGCATCCATTGATATGGTCATGTAATTTTTGACCTTCATTTTGTTTATGTGGTATATTGCATTTATTGATTTGCCAATATTGTACCATCCTTGCATCCCTAGAATGAGTCCGACTTGATTACGGTGTATGATCTTTTTAATGTATTGATGAATCTGGATTGCCAATATTTTGTTGAAGATTTTAGCATCTGTGTTCATCAGAGATATTGGTCTGCAGTTTTATTTCTTTGTTGTGTCTTTACCTGGTTTTAGAATTAGGATGATACTGGCCTCATAAAAAGAGTTTGGGAGTCTTCCCTTTTCTTGTATTTTTTGGAATAATTTGAGAAGGATAAGAATTGGTTCTTCCTTAAATGTTTGGTAAAATTCAACTGTGAAGCCATTTGGTCTAGGGCTTTTGTGTGCTGGGAGTTTTTTGATTATTGCTTCAATTTCATTAGTTATCAGCTTATTCAGGCTTTCTGCTTATTCTTGATTCCTTTTTGGAAGACTATATTTTTCTAGAAATTTTTCCATTTTGCCCAGGTTGTCCAATTTCTGCTTATGTAGTTCTTCATAGTAATTTCTTACAATCCTTTGTATTTCTGTGGTATCTGTTGTAACTTCTCTTTCATTTCAACACTGAATATGTTAGTGAACTTTGCCAGTGGATGATTTAAGAAATCTAATTCATGTCAAAAAATTTTTTCATGAGCCCTGGCTGGTGTAGCTCAGTGGATTGAGCGCGGGCTGTGAACCAAAGCGTTGCCGGTTCAATCCCCAGTCAGGGCACAGGCCCGGGTTGCAGGCCAGGTCCTCATTGGGAGCCATGTGAGAGGCAACCACACATTGATGTTTCTCTCCCCCTCTTTCTCCTTCCCTTCCCCTCTCTCTAAAAATAAATAAATAAAACCTTAAAAAAATTTTTTTTTCATGAATGTCTTACTTTATAATTCTCCTTGCAGGTCCTGCTTGATGAAATGGCATTATTATTAGGTCTCTGTGGTCCTTAAATATGAAAATTCATTTAGATGAAGATGAACACAAGCCTAATTTTTACTTAATTCCAGTGCCACATTTATTTCAAATATGGATTCTGTTGTACCACGTGGTTACAAAAAATTAATATTTTTCCAAGTCAGCATAATTAGAATATACTGTATTTTCCAGTTTTTTTAAAGAAGCAAGTTCATTATTTACATGCTTTTAAGAATAGTTTTTTTATAGATAAAATTAATGTATAGTTTATTTTCTTTTTCTATGGATAATTTTAAATATAATTGAAGATCTCTATGTTTATTTTATTTATTAAGATGTGATTCATGATTGTTTAACACTTTGGTCTGTGTTTTGCCTCTAATAGTCCAATGTCAAATGGTATGTTGGTTTCAATGACAGTCCTTGGTCTTGCTGCTACATATGCGTACTCAAGGAAAGCCACATTAGACTTGCAAATACACTCTGATATGTGATCATCTCATATGTGTGTTTGAATTTTTTTTGTATGCAACCATTTCTTTTTATTCTGTACATTAAAATCTCCTGCCTTTACCATCTCCCATGTTTTTCTTTTGAAATGGCTTATTCGCTGAAACGTTCCATCAAGGTCATCTTGCTTCAATGACGCAATCATTGTGCACATGTACTTCCGCTTCAGAGGGTGCTAATGAGGAAAATTATCTTTCTCTACCCATGACAATATTCCTTGGCATTCTAATCCACAAATATCTGCAAATCAGATA
The DNA here is from genome assembly GCA_004026765.1 of Micronycteris hirsuta. Lineage (NCBI taxonomy): Eukaryota > Metazoa > Chordata > Mammalia > Chiroptera > Phyllostomidae > Micronycteris > Micronycteris hirsuta. The sequence goes on along the minus strand of PVJI01034838.1, from coordinate 7,968 downwards.
TTTATGAATTTAGCCACACTACTTCAAGTTTAGAAAGAGACCTAAGAAAATGAAGGATAGCCAACAACTTTGGAGAGCCTAAAATCTTTGTTTGCCCTAAGATTTTCCCATACCTAATAATTACCACTGTCAATTCAAATAAATTCAACCAGAAAATGGTACATACAGAAATAACTTTTATGTCTTTCTCCAGAGTCCTTTCAAAGTATGTCTTTTTAGCTTTAAAAATATATACATTGTGCAGAAACCCCAGAAGCAGATCCAAAACAGAAAAAAAATCATGGAAAAGGAATAATGAGATATAGAGAAAGAATCCCAAATCAGTACCAGCTGCTAAACAATTAGGCTCAACTGCTAACAGGTGTGCAGAAGAGCCCACGTGTAACGTCACCTTTTGTCAGTGTGCCTCTGGAAGGACTTTGGGTTGTAAAGTTCCCAGAGTATCTGGGCTGTTTGGAGGAAATGCTTTGTGTGTGTGTGTATCTGTGTAAGATAAAGCTTATTCTTTTTATACATTTCCTTTTAAATTGAACAGAATTCAAGTATTCATGTTACACAAATCATGGAGACATGGGTGGAGGGGGATGGAAGACAGTGGTGGGATCAAAACCTTGGACCCACAGGTTCCCTGGAAGGCTTCTGGGACGATAAACCCTTCAAAGTACAAACGTGTGTGTGTGTGTATACACACACACACACATATATGCAACTATATATCTATATATAAATGCATATATATATTTGCATTAATTCTTGGGCAAGGTTTCAAAACTTTCACGAGCTTTTCAAAAGAATCTGTGACTCTACTCTTGAGTTTGAAACTGCTGCGGTCAAAAAATCATGAACTTTTAAGCCAATTAGCCCTGTCTTCACCTGATGTCATCAATGGATTCTTGGCAATTATGACTTTAAGCAAAATGACTTATAACGAAACCAATTTTACCCATGCTAATTGATATAAGCAGAAGTTCAGTTCCTACAGAGTATTTCTGGTCACAAAAATGTCACCAAACTTAAATAAAGACTTTAAATAAAGACGTAAAACAATTCTAATAAACACTGGAACAAATGGGAGATATATATATATATACACACACAGATACATTTAAGAAAGACAAATGGAAACAAGTAAGACAATTATTTTCCAACCTGCTTCTTCCAGTTCAGGGTTGCTGGAGGCGGATGCCTATCCCAACGGCTCAAGCAAGGCACGAGGCAGCACACCCTGGACAAGATACCCTTCCAAGTGGGGCCACTCACACCCACCCGCACTAACTCAGACCGGGACAATGTAGACATGCTAATGAATCTCACCTGCACATCTCTGGGGTGTGGGAGGAAATGGAGCGCCTGGAGAAAACACATACGCATGGGGAGAAGGTGTAAACTTCATCCTGACAGCCCCAGCTGGGAATCAATTTTTAATTCGATCAACATTATAACAAAACGATGTTGAATGAAACATTATTCAAGGATCTGCTGTACATGACCTTTCTGAACACGTTTCTTTATTTAAAAAATGGGGATAGTGTTACTGACCTCATTGGCTTATTCAATTATTAAAAGCATTTTTTTTTATGAATTGCAATGTGCACATTAACCACTTGGGACCTTATGAAAGTGAACATCGCTCCACCAGGGCGGGGGTGGCACGCGGAACTCCGCATGTCCAAGAAGCTCCCAGATGATGCTGATGCTATCGGCATGCTTAGCACACTTTAAATGGCAAGCATTTAAAACACTGGTTCTCAAATTTGACTGCGCATTGTAATCACGTGGGAAGTTAAAAAAAATTTGCTATCTGGGCCCTACCCCCAAGGTTCCTGATTTAATTGGCATAGGGTGCAGCGAGGGCAGCAGGATATTTTAAAGCTCCCTGGGTGCTCTGAATGTGCAGTGCAGGCTGAGAATCACTGATTTAAAGCACAGTGCCTGACACATACGAGTATTATGTGCTCCACAATCACTGGTTTCCTTAGGAGGCCCCTCAGTGACCGGGGTAGGGCAATGAAAAATAAAAGACTGACATATTCTTTCCAGTGGTATGAGAACTGCAAAGATTGCTAGCAGCTAGGCAAATTGAATCCCATTGTGCAATATACTTACTCTGAGACCGAGACTGAGGTTTCTTATCATTTTTGTGTTTCTTATATTTAGACAATGGGGAAATAAGGGATAATTATGTTTTAACCTCACATATTTGTTTGGAAAATTAATGTTTATAAAATACTTTGAGAGTTGTGGATTAAAGGGTATTCAAGATATTTAAAATATACAAAGAGAATAAAAGGATACTCTAAAAATTTTCAGTAACTGGCTCAAAACAAGGGCAGTTACTGCTGGGGCAACAGGAAGAAAGGCGGTAGTGAGGGGAGGTTGATGCTGGCGTGTTTTCTTTGGATACTTGGAACGACGACACAAAAGTTTATATTGGTTCATTTTACTAGCCTTGATAATTTTTATAGGCTTTTTTTTTCTAGTGGAAGCCCAGGTTTCAACTCATAATCTAGGTTTTTGAAGTCCTCTTACCCAGGCCCAGGCTGTGGGAGCCACCCCCGACGAAGCTGTTATTATCACCAATCCCTGCCAGAAAGAACTCCCAACCTTTCATAAGAGACCCTTCGGAAGTGTTTGAAGCAAATGCTTTGAAATTTGTAAGTGTTGATCTCATTTATGAGTGTCCAAATTCTTTGAGGGAGAAGTTCATTATACAAAACATCAAACATTTGGAAAGGCTGTTAGTCAAAGCGGGGCCCAACACGGTGTGTGTGAAAGAGAAGGAGCGCCTCCGTGCCCTGGACGCAGGTGAGGGACTGTAGAGATAGGATGCCTGGCCAGACCTCTTCCATTCCCACCTCCAGCATCTTCCCTTTTACCCCTTCAGACTTACGATGGCAACAGCGGTGTACTGCTGGACCCGGAGTACTGCATTATTGCCTATAGTTTCTCTTCACTTTGCACATCACTTTGTAAACAGTCCTCTATTAAGCCCTCTTTAGATTGTTCTTATTTACCATAAATCGAAATACTGTGAGAATCAGCACTTCATCTCTCTTTTACTGTATATTCATTAGTGTTTCCTGAATAAACAAATAAATAAATATTTCAGCCTCCTCTTCATGGGCTGCATTTGTACTCTTGACCTAATGATGTCGATTAGTTATCAGGGGAGCAGCTCCATGAGCAACGGTGGACTCCCTGCAGTTAAATTTAAGAATTAAGGCCATATACAGAACTTTTCCATGTCCCTTTCGCTTATATTTATCTTTACATTCTTAAAGTTATATGGAATTTTAAAAAATATGATATAGGAATTTCACTAACACAATGTATCTGGTTTCAACATTCCTCTCACATGCTAAATTACCCTTACACACAATCTGTGTGTACAAATTAGCACACAAATTAGCACAAAATCTGTGGCACAAATTAGCTAAGTGGTGTCCAGGAAGTAGTAGGGCCACAGCTTTTAAAGCCCATGCTTCTTAGTGGCCCTCTCAGCTTCCCCACCTCTCATTTTTCTCTTCGTTAGCAATGAAAGTTGCATTCACATTTTGAGATGACAATTGTCATGCTTCCCTTTCCCATCTTGGGACAAAAGTCTTTTTTTTTTTTTGGTGTTCAATTTGAGCTTCCATTTGCTCATATTAGCAGGAATTCATGTTTCCTAGTGACTTCCCAAATTTTCCTAAGGGGCTGCTTAATCAGGTTTGTGAGTTAGCGCTCTTCCAAAGGGGCTTTGATGTGCTCATGAAGCCAGGTCTCCACAGTCCCCTCTCCACTCTTGCCTGCCTTCTGCAGCTCTTCTTTGCTGCTGTCACACGAAAGCTCCATTGTCATCGCTGGATCCTGGCTTTGGACAGTTCTTACATTTGAAGATAACCTGGTATTATGGGCTGAATTGGGTAGCCCCAGAATTCGTAAGTCGAAGGCCTAACCCCCAGTACCTCAGAAAGTGATTGTAATTGGACAAAGAGCCTTTGAAGAGGTAATTAAAGCCATAAGCGTGGGCCCTAGACCAGTATGACTGGTGTCCTGATAAGAAGAAGAGAATGGGACCCAGATGTGCACGAAGGAAGACCATGTAAGGCAAAGGGTTTCTTTTTAGTTTTGTGGGCTAGAAGTCCAAGATCAATGTGCCAGCTGGGCTGGTTACTCCCGAAAGCTTCTCCTCTTGGCTCCTCCATGGCCATCTTCTCTACCTGTCTTTACATGCTCTTCCCACAGTGAGTGCGTGTGCGTGTCCCTATCTCTTCTCATAAACACAACAGTCACGTTGGATTAGGACCAACTCCAATGACCTCATTTAACCTTAATTCCTTCTTTAAAGACCCCATCTCCAAACATGATCTGAGGTACTGCTGGTTAAGCCTTCAGTGAATGTGAATTTTGGGAGGAAACATTCAGCCCATAACAGACATGCCATTTTATAGAAGCTGTAACCTCAGAAAATGTTTAATTGCAGCTTTTTGGGGGCTTCTTTTCATGGGCATAAAACCTATATTGGCCCTGTTTTCAAGAAAAGAGACAGGCTTCAGCCTCCACATTCTTTAGTCTGCAGGTATATTCCTGATTGCCACTGTCTGTTTCAAGAAAGAAAAACCCAGAACACTGCCACTTCTGCCCCACTGACTTTTTTGTGCTTCTAGTTCATGGAGATGATTGCCTTATTTTGAACTCAGCTCACTGATACTTGAGAGACTCATCAATCCATTGCCACTCCCATGTCCCCAATTAGGGACCCGGCCAGTAAGCCAAGCATGTGTCCTGATGGGGAATTGAACCAGTGATGTTTCGATTTGCAGGAGAATGCCCAACCCACTGAACCACACCAGTCAGGGCTCATTTTTGTTTGTTTGGACCATGGCAGAGAGTTGTCAACGAATAACTTAATAGTACCATTTTAACTGAGTTTCCAATATTATTTTTTAAAGAGAAAAATAAAACTTTGTTGATAGCAAACTTCACAGGAAGTTCAAATGTGACCATTTGATCAAGGCTGTGGCTAGATGTCTATCTAAACATCCTACTAAATTAACATGATTACTAATAAACATAGAACAGTAACTTGAATCCAACAATGTTCTTCCAAATATATATCCACAGAAGTACAATTAAATTTCAAGCATAGCCCAATTTTTAAACATTGCAAAATGTAGCCAATTATTTTCCAATTAAATACTAGGCCACAAATTATTTTTGAAAGTTTGAGTTATTTATGCTAATAGAGGGGAACTTTGACAAGGATAATGCAAAAATGGTAAATTGCAAATAACTTATATTTTGTTTTGCTCTATATTTGTGCACTCTATTTAATCCAGGTGTTTGATTTGTTGGGAGTTTACGCCATTACATTCAGATGATAAGAACACATTGTGAATATCGGATTAGGAAAATTCCCCTGCTTCCTATTCTGTTTTATCACTTGCCAACATCTTCCCTGTCACTGATTCCATGCTCAGGAGAGATGCTGCATCAGTTCTGACTGATTCACAACATCTGGAACTCACCTTATCTCTCCCTAAGCTCATCCATGATCTGACTCACATCTTCCTTAAGAAGTGTCATAGAAGGTAAGGATGTGTTTGGCTTCCATGGCTTCATGCAATGCCTGACCTTAGGAGCAAGAGAGAGAAATGTTCTAGAATCTTGCGGAGGTTATATGTAGACTAAGTCAACAGAACACAGAACTCATATATATCCTCTGTGAGTAATTCACAAAAGGACTAATGCTTCATAGATTTGATTGTTATATTGCTGAGTGTTTACTGTGATGCTTTGACAAAGACTTCAAATTGCCATCAACCGGCTCCCTATTACCTGTGCAATGAAAGCAAAATGACAAGTAAATCATACTTTGAACTGCTTTTGTGACTGCAAACATTACACAACATCTTGACATGATTTGCCACCGTCTGTTCACAGATCCCTGATAGGCATGCCCCTGCACATAGAAGAATGAATCTACTTGACCCTCCCGAAGAGTACATGATCTTTGATGATCTACAAAAATTTACCATTGTAGCATATGCTCTTACAAATATGTATCAAACTCCCACTACTTGTCAGAACTATTCTAGGCTCTGAGATAAAGCAGTGAATAGGACCAGATTCCAGTCTGGGAGTTGCTCAAAGCTTGGTGTTAATGTTTTCCAGTTAAAATATGACTAAACATTTGGAACCATTAACCTATGCAATGCTTTTTTTAAAAAAAGAAAAATATGTATTAAATGCTTTGAGATATGAATTTTAAAATCCCACTTGAACTACTCTGATGCCTATGTAGATAAGTTGTGGTCAGTTTTTCTGATAGAATTTTTTGATTCTGATATTATTTTCTGAAACACACAGGTCCAATCAGTGATAAATATAATGGTTGTTTGTACTTAGATGATGTGGATTGGAAAGTCAAGGAAATTATGCAGACAATTTAGAAGAAAAAATGTTGTCAAGGAAAATCTGGGGTTTTCTTATTCACACTCAAGGGTCTATTACTCAGATCCACAGAATAATTATGTAAATTTCTTTTTGCCTTATGCGCATGGTCAAAACCAGTGAGAAAAGGTTGAGAAGGCAGAGGTAAATCAGTTTCAACTTTTCTAACGTAAATAATGACTTTTTTCCATAACCTCAGTTTTATTATTTAACACTATGCCAATAATTTACCATGCTAAATATGCTATAAAAACCATTCACATGGACATTGGTTCCTGAAGTTAAAAATGCAAAGCCAAGTTTAATTATAAGCTGACCAAAATTTGCATGGAAATTTTATGTGGTTCTGAAATTGTGTATGTGAATTTAGTATTGGCTTGCAATTAATAATCTTTTAGGATATTATGTGTATAAAGTATTGCTGGAAATATCATATATAGCTTTGTATACCCCAAATGGTCTCCAATTATTTAAAATTAAACATCAACTCAGTGTTTTCAAATTTTAATTATTGAATCTTCTGCTTCTGAAACATTTTTGGCTCAATGACTGATTTCTATGTCAGACCTTGTGAATCAGAATCTTCACAGTTGTACTAAATCCTGGAATCTACATTTGAAATAAACTGTCCAGGTGAGTCTAATGCATACTAATGTTTAAATTTCTCTCTTAATCTCATCGTGTCTTAAGATACTTAATTTGCTGCTGTTTGAAATTGACTTTTGGCTTATATATAATTTACATTGTTTTATTAATTTTTAAAAAATGTTAAGTTCAGTTTAGGCAATTGAAAAGCATCAAAGAAAAAATATGCACTATTGAAAGTATTTTACATCTTAAAGAATAGTTCACATGTTGTGAAAAATGGCTGCTTAATGTCATCCATATTTTCCCAAGGCCGACTAATTCTAATAATTCAATTTGGCATCTATGGTTTTGTAAACAGATACTAGAGCTCTTAAAACATGGAACTACTTTCCTTTGACTTGTATAATAAAAGGGAAAGGAGTTTTAATAGATACATTTGACTAGGATGATTACACTTATAAATCATGTTTTTTAGCCAATTACATCCCTTTGCAACACAAATGAATCTTGGAGTCCCAGGTAGCACAATTTCCACAGAGAGTATTTTTTAAAAAGTGTCCAGCCCACAAATAGAATTAAAAATGAATTCCAATGTTTATTTACCTCCTTCATAGCACATTGAAAAGAATCCCTTGATTGGGTTTCTAAAAAATCCTTCCTAAATTCTCCAGTTCTTCTGCTACCCTGAAGCTGTTATTGAACATCCCACATCCTAAGTTCTAAATTCCCCTTTCATCTTCAACCAGGCTTTTCCCCCTTCCTTCCTGATCCTCTTCATTATTTAAATAGATACAGTTTCTGTGGATAGCCTCCCTTTTCTCCTTACTTGCTTCTCACTAATCTCTTGATTAGTATAGGCCAGAAGATTTGAGAACCTGATTGACAGATGCTCTCTATTTCTCACTTACTGTAAATAATTAGGAACTGATTGAAAATAAGATCGTA
>PVJI01034837.1:0-10142 GCA_004026765.1 Micronycteris hirsuta | reverse complement strand
TGCGGTATTCACCCGTTGTTTGGAGCCACGCCCTGTTCAGGCACTGGCAGCCTGAGTAGCAGCGTAAGTAAGTCGCGGCGTGAGTGAGACCCTCCGTGTGCGCTGCCTCCTCCGCCCGTTTCTGCCCCGCTCACCGGCCTGGATGTTTGTCTTCTCCTACCTCCTGGGTGTCGGACTTCCCTTCAGTTCGATTCTGTCCATTCTGGTTGTTTAAATTTTTGCTACTGCATTAGTTGTATGGACATTCTGGATGTGCGGGCAGCGAGTGCGACCACCTATGCTGCCATCTTGGCGGAAGTCCCCCTATTTTTTTTTAATTTTTACCTTGATATTTATTTATTTAATAAATTAATTTATTGTTGTTATACAGTTGTCTACATTTTTGCTCCACCATTTCCCCATGCCCCACCTATCCCCATCTCCTACCCTCTATCCTTCCCCCTTTGGCTTTGTCCATGTGTCTTTTGTATATATTCCTTGATGACCCTCCCTCTTCCACCCCCAATACACCCTCCCTTCTGGTTACTGACAGTTTGTTCTTTACTTCAATGTCTAGTTATATTTTGCTTTCTTGTCTGTTTTGTTGATCAGGTTCCACTTACAGGTGGGATCTATGGTATTTGTCCGCCTGCCTTATTTCACTTAGCGTAATGCTCCATAGATCCATCCAAGCTGTCACAAAGGGTAGGAGCTCCTTCGTTTTTTCTGCTGCACGGTGTTCCATTGTGTAAATGTACCAAACGTTTTTTATCCACTCATTTACTGATGGATTTTTTTTTTAAGATTTTTTTCTTTTTTTTCTTTCTTTTTTTTTTTTAACTTTATTGTTGTTCAATTACTACTGATAGATACTTTGGTTGCTTCCAGCACTTGGCTATTGTAAATTGCATTGCTATGAACATTGGGGTGAATAGGTTCTTCTGAATTGGTGTTTCAGTATTTTTAGGGTATAATCCCAGAAGTTGAATTGCTGGGTCACAAGCCAGTGCCATTTTTAGTATTCTGAGGATATTCCATACTGTTTTCCACAGATATTGAACCAGTCTGCCTTTCCACCAACAATGTATGAGGATCCCTTTTTCTCCACACCCTGGCCAGCACTTGTTTGTTGATTTGTTCATGATGGCCATTCCGAGTGATGTGGAGTGGTATCTCATTTTGGTTTTAATTTGCATCTCTCTGATGGATAGTGATGCTGAGCATCTTTTCATATGTCTCTGGGCCCTCTGTATGTCCTCCTCGGATAACTGTCTGTTCAGGTCTTTTGCCCATTTTTTAATTGGATTATCTGTCTTCCTGGAGTGGAGTAATGCAAGTTTTAGAGATCAAACCCTCATTTGAGGTAATGTTGACAAATATATTTTCCCATATGGTTGGTTGCCTTTTCAGTTTGCTCATGTTCCCTTTAGCCATGAAGAAGCTTTTTATTTTTATGAAGTCCTATTTATTTATCTTTTTCTTTATGTCCTTATCACTGGTAGACATATTGGTAAAAATATTTCTGTGAGTACTCTCTGAGATTTCCTGCTATGTTCTCCTCTAAAACTTTTCTCGTCTCATGACTTGACATGACTTTCCCCATCTTCAGTTCATTTTTGTATATGGTGTAAGTCGGTGGTTTACTTTCATTTTTTTCACAAGTAGCTGTCCAGATATCTGAACATGATTTGTTGAAGAGGCTATTCTTATTCCATTTTATGATTCTAACCCTTTTGTTGAATATTAATTAACTGTTAAGACTTGGGTTTATTCTTGGCCTCTTTATTCTGTTCCACTGATCTATGTTTCTGTTCTTATGACAGTACCAGACTGTTTTGATTACTGTGACCATGTAATATAGTTTGATGTCAGGTATGGTGATCCCTCCTACTTTGTTCTTCTTCCTAAAAATTGCTGTGGCTATTCGGGGTGTTTTATGGTTCCATATAAATTTATGAAACATTTGTTTTATATCTGTGAAATATATCATTGGCATTTTAGTAGCAATGCGTTAAATCTGTTAATTGCTTTACATAGCATGGACATTTTCATATTATTTTTTCCGAACTATGAGCATGGTATAAGCATCTATTTGTGTCTTCCTTAATTTCTTTCTTCAGTGTTGTGTAGTTTTCTGACTTTTACCTCCTTGGTTAGGTTTACCTAGGTACCTTATTTTAGTTGTTGCTACAGCAAATGTTTTTTTCTGATTTCTATTTCTGATATTTCATTTTTGGTGTACAAAAAGGCCTTTAATTTCTGAATAATGACTTAGTATCCTACTGTTTTGCCAACTTCACTTAATAGGTCAAATAGATTTTGGGTGGAGTCTATAGTGTACATTTCTGTATACACTATCATGTTATCTGCAAACAACGACAGTTTGATTCCTCCTTTCCAATATGGATGCATTTTACTTCTTTTTCTTCTGTGATCACTGCAGTTAGGACTTCCAATACTATGTTGAATAGAAGAAGTAAAAGCAGATGTCCTTGTCTTGTTCCTGATCTTAGTGGGAAAGCTTGCAGTTTTTGCCTTGTGAGTATGCTGTTGGCTGTAGGTTTCACATCTATGACCTTTATTTTGTTGAGGTATTCTTCCTCTACAGATACTTTGCTGAATTTCTTTTCATCATAAACAGGTGCTGTACCTTATCAAATGCTTTTTCTACATCTATTGATATGATCATGTGATTTTTGTCTTTGTTTTATGTGATGTGTTATGTTTATTTATTTGAAAATATTGTAGCATTCTTACACATCTAGGATGAATCCCACTTGATCATGGTGTATGATTTTTTTAATGTATTGCTAGAGGCTGTTTGCTAATATTTTGCTGAGGATTTTAGCATCTGCATACATCAGAGATATTGGCCTTGAGTTATCTTTCTTTATTGTGTCTTTATCTGGTTTGGGGATTAGGATGATGTTAACTTCATAAAAAGTATTTGAGAGTCTTCCTTCTTCCTGGATTTTTTTTGGAATAATCTGTGAATGATAGGGGTTATCTGTTCCTTAAATGTTGTGTAAAACTCCCTTGTGAATCTGTCTGTTGAAGGGATTTCATGGGCTGCGAGTTTTTTATTAGTGCTTCAATTCCATAGGTTGTTATCAGTCTGTTCAGGCTGTCTTCTTGATTCAGTTTGGTAAGACTATATTTTTTTTAGAAATTTATCCATTTCACCTACATTTTCAAATTTCTTGGCATATCGTTCTTTGTAGTAATTTCTTACACTCCTTCGTATTTCTGTGGTATTAGTTGTAATCTCGTCTTTTATAGTCGAGTGTGTTTATTTGGGTCCTCTCTCTTTTTTTTCTTGATGAGTCTGCTTAAAGGCTTGTTGATTCTGTTTATCTTTTCAAAGAACTAGCTCTTGATTTACTGATCCTTAGAATTGACTTTTTAGTCACTATGTCACTTAACTCTCCTCTGATACTGATTATTTCCTTCTTTCTAGTCACTCTGGGCTTGTTTGTTTTGTTCTTCCATTTCTTGTAGATGTAGGGTTTGGTTGCTTGTTTGAAACAATTCTATCTTTTTTAAATAGGGATGTATGCTATAATCTTCCCTCACAGGACTGCCTTCGATATGTCTCATAAGTTTTTGACTGTTGTGATTTCATTTTCATTTTTTTTCAGAAACTTTTTTATTTCTTCCTTGATCTCATTATTAACCTATTCATTCTTTAATAACATGATACTCAGTCTTCCTGAATTTGTGTGTTTTTAAGTTTTTCACTTGAGGTTGGTTTCTAGATTGAGGCACTTATGGTCTGAAAAATGCTTGATATGATTTCAATTTTTTTGAATTTGTTGAGTTTTGTTTTGTGTCCTATTATATGGTCTATCTTTGAAAATTTTCCATGTGCATTTGAAATGAATGTGTATTTTGTTTCTTTGGGATGAAAGGTTTTATATATATTTATGGTCAGTAAGTCCATTGGATCTAGTGCATCATTAAATGCCACAATATCTTTTCATAATTTTGTTTGGAAGATCTATCTATTTTGATAGTGGGATGTTAAAATCCCCCAGAGTATGTGATCTTGTCTATATATTTCTTAAAGTCCTCCAAGAATTTCCTTATAATTTGTTTGCTCCTGTATTTGGTACTATGTGACTATAATTTTAATGTCTTCTTGATGAATTCTTCACGTGAGTATTATGAAGTGTCTTTCTTTGCTTTTATGGCCTTTGTTTTGAAGTCTATTTTTTATATAATTATTGCTACCCCAGCTCTTTTTCCTGTCCATTTTCTTGGAATATTTTTTCCCAACACTTCACTTTCCATATATGTAGGTATTTTGTTCTGAGGTGAGTCTCTTGTAGACAGCATATGTGTGGGTCATGTTTTCTTATCCATTCGAGTACGCTATATCTTTTGATTGGCCTTTTAATTCATTTACATTTAAGGTTATTATTGGTAGGTATGTATCTATTGCCATTTTACCTCCTTTGTACCTCTGTTCTTCTCACTTCCACTATTTTTTACCCTCTTCTGTTAGCAGTACCTTTAGCGTATCCTGCAGTGCTCTTTTGGTGGAATTGTATTCTTTTAGCCTTCTGTATGAGAAAGTCCTTATTTCACCTTCCATTTTAATTGAGAGCCTTGCTGGGGAGAGTAGTCTTCATTGCAGGCTTTTGTTTTTCATTGTTTGAAATGTTTCTTGCTATTCCTTCTGGCATGTAATGTTTCTGTTGAGAAGTCAGCTGCTACACTTATAAGGGCTCTCTTGTTTGTTACTTCCTGTTTCTATCTTACTGCTTTTAAGATTCTGTCTTAGTGAACTTTGTCATTGTAATTATGATGTATTTTGGAGTGAGCCTCTTTGGGTTCCCCTTGATTGGGACCCTCTGCACTTCCTGGATTTGTGTGAATTTTTCTTTCATCAAATAACAGAAAAACTGGAGAGGTGCAAAAGTGGAAGAGTGAATGGAAACCACTCCAACCTTCTCCCAGGACAAATCTGGAATTACAACTAAATTGTGGAGAAATCACCCAGAACAAACAACTGACCAATAGCAAGATAGAGGATTTATAAACTTGGACAGACTAAAGAATCAGCTTCAGCACAATCTTATTGGTAAGAATTGTGGGAGATTCTTAAGAAAGCTGGCTGGGTGCTCACAGGTGGCAGCGCTGGAAGGACAATTGCATTCAGTTGCATCCCCCAGAGAAATGTAGGGTCTAAATCCTAAATTGGGATCTCCAGCCTAGAGCAGCAGAGCCTAAAAATGTACACAGATAACAACCAATGGTGAAAAGCTGCAGGGTTGCTCTCTGCTGGATGGCTGGAGATGCAAAGAGATGTTTAAAGGGCCAATGCACAAATTTTGACTTGCAGCCACTTACCAGAGGCTCTAACAAAGGTGGGGCAGAGTGGGCAAGAGACATAAGAGGAGAGACTAGGAATGGTAGCTTTGGGGAGAGAGTTGAGGGAGTAAACACCAGGATCCCAATGCTGACTTATCATCCATATGACAACAGACAACCTGCTCAGGCAGATGACATACATCTGAGAGGCTTCAGCCTGAGGGGAAACAATAGCCTCAACAACAGAAGGGATTCTTCCCTGTCTTATGAGGCTCTTAAACTTGACTGCTGACTACAGAGTGACTATATTAACAACTGGAGGAGACAACCATACAGAGTATATCCCTTACCTAAGATCAGAGGGGGTCAACATCTGACATCACCAGAGGCAGATCCTGAAAGAAAAATACACTGGTAAATATTGGAGGCTACATAGACAAAATCCACTGAGGTCTTCTCCATAATTTGTGATATTTTCTCTCCTGTGTAACTTTTTAACATTTATTTCTTATCCATCAAATTTGTGCATATTAAATAACTAGATTTTATACTATAGTTTATTTTTATCCTTTCATATAATATTCCTTATCTCTTTACAACATTATTAACATTGGTTCATTTGCTATTATAGTTGAATTGCGGGTAGAGTTATTTTTTCAGGTGTGGGTTTTTTCCCTGGACTTTGGGGTTTTCTCCTGTCAGCACTTTCAAAACAGCATATAATATGAGGTGGGTGGACTGACCCTCAGTCAACCAGCTTGAGGGAAGAACCCAACAAAGAATGACCCAACAACAATCAAACCCCAATTCCATCCAGGGAGCTAACATAAACAGGCTGAAGGGTATCCCAAGACCATCAAGTTCAGGAGATCAAGGAGACTGCACCACTGATGCTCATGGGTCTCCTACCAGAGAAGTTCATGCCAAAAACCCAGAAAGTCAAAACAGATCAATTTAACAACCAAGGGCATAAAAGAAGAGTTTCACATATAATGAGAAGGCACAGAAACAACCCACAAGTGAAAGGAAAGGTGGAATTTTTAGAGCAATGCTAAATGAAATAGAGGCAAGTCAACTCTCAGATATTGAGTTCAAAACAATGGTTATAAAGAAGCTCAATTAGTTTAGTAAGAATTACCAAAATTAAATGGAGGCTACAAGGAACTTACTGTGAATTAAACCATCATGAAAAAGGACATAGAAATTATCAATGAGAGCCAAGAGAAAATGAAGAATACAACTACTGAATTGAAGAACACAGTAGAAGAAATCAAAAGCAAGCTAGATGAAGAGGATCAAAGCAGCGAGCTAGAGGACAAGGTAGAAAGAAACTCCTAGAAAGAGCAAGAAATAGAAAAAACGACTAAAAAAGAATGAAGCAGGGTTAATGGAACTGGAGGATAACATGAAGTGAAATAACATTCATATATTAGGGATACTAGAAGGAGAAGAAGAGCAAGAGATAGAAAACCTCTTTGAAAAAGTAATGATGGAAAACTTCCTTAATTTGGTGAGAGAAAAAGTCACACAAATCTAAGAAACACAAGAGTCTCAATCAAGAGGAACCCAAAGAGGCCCACTTCAAGGCACAGCACAATTAAAATGACAAAATTCCAAGACACAGAGAGAATCTTAAGGGCAGCAAGGGAGAAATAGGAAGTAATATACAACGACATCCCAATAAGGCAAGCAGCTGACCACAATAGAAATGCTCCAAGCCAGACAAGAATGGCAAGAAAAAAATCCAAGTAATGAAAACCAGAGGTTTGCAAACAAGATTACTCTATCCAGCAAGGCTCTCACTTAAAACAGAAAGCCAAATAAGGAGCTTCCCAGACAAAGAATATACCTCCACCAAACCAGCTCTGCAAGAGATGCTAAAGGGACTGCTTTAAGAAAAGGAAGGAAAAAAGTGAGAGACAGAAACACAAGTATGAAAAAATGGCCATGAATACGTACCTATGAATAATAACCTTAAATGTAAATGGTTAAATGCCCCATCAAAACACACAAATAGCTGATTGGATAAGAAACCTTGACCCACATATATGCTGCCTACAAGAGACCCACTTAAGAACAAAAGACCTACACAGACTGAAAGTGATGGACTGGAAACAAATTTTCCAAGCAAATGGACAGGGAAAAAAAGCTGGGGTAGCAATACACATATCAGACAAAATAGACTTCAAAAAAAGGGCAATAAACAGAGACCCAGAAGATCACTTCATAATACTCAAGGGAAGAATCCATCAAGAAGACATAAACATTGTAAATATATATGCACCCAACATAGGAGTACCTAAATACATAAAGAAAATCTTGGAGGACTTCAAGAAAGATATTTACAGAAACACAATTATAGCAGGGGATTTCAACACCTGACTGTTAAAAAATGGACATATCTTCCAAACAAAATATCAACAAAGATATTCTGGCATTGAACAATGTCCTAGATCAAATGGACTTACCTGATATATATAGAGCCTTTCATCCTAAAGAAGCAAAATACACATTATTTTCAAATGCACATGGAACATTTTCAAAGATAGACCTCATGATAGGACACAAAACAAGCTTCAAAAAATTCAAGAAAAATGAAATAATATCAGGAATTTTCTCTGATAACAAGGGACTGAAACCAGAAACAAACTTCAAGGACAAAACTCAAGAACACTCAAACTCATGGAGATTGAATAACATGCTATTAAACAATGAATGGGTCAAGAATGAGATAGAGTAGAAAATCAAATATTCTGGTAAAAAATGAAAAGGAACTCACAACGACCAAAAACTTATGGGACACAGCAAAATCAATCCTGAGAAGGTAGTTCATAGTGATACAGACCTACCTAAAAAAAAAAGAAAAGAAAAGAAACATGAGGATGGAATAAAATTAAAAAAGACAGAAAGAAAGGAAGAAGGAATACAAAGCAAGGGACATAAAGGAAAGAATAAACAAATGGGACCTCATCAAATTAACAAGCTTCTGCAAGGCTAAAGAAAACAGCATTAAAATGAAAAGAGAATCAACTATATGGGAAAACATATTTGTCCATGATACCTTGGACAAGGGTTTGATCTCCAAAATATATAAAGAAATCAGACGACTCCACTCCTGGAAGACAAACCCAATTAAAAATGGTCAAAAGGCTTGAACAGACACTTCTCCAAGGAGAACACACAGAGGGCCCAGAGACATAAGAAAAAATGCTCAGCATCACTAATCATCACAGAGATGCAAATTAAAACCACAATGAGATACCACTTGACACAGGTGAGAATGGCCATCATAAACAAATCAATAATCAAGTGATGAAGAAGATGTGGAGAAAAGGGAACCCTTGTGCACTGTTGGTGGGAATGCAGACTATTGTGGAAAACAATAATGAATTTGCTCAGAAAACTATAAATGGGAATGCCTTTGACCCAGCGATTCCACTGCCAGGATTATATCCTAAGAACCCTGAAACATCAATCTAAAAGAACCTATTCACCCCAATGTTCACAGGCATACAATTTTAATAGCCACTTACTGGAAGCAACCTAAGTGTCCATCAGTAAATGTGTGGATCAAAAAATTATGGTTCATTTACGCAACAAAATACTATGCAGCAGAGAGAAAGAGGAGCTCCTATCTTTTGCTACAAGATGGATGGAACTGGAGAGTATTATGCTAAGTGAAATAAGCCAGGCTGTGAGGGACAAACACCGTATGATCTCATCTTTAACTGGAACAAAGTCAACAAAAGAAAAAAAACAAACAAAATATAACCAGGAACACTGACAGTAAGAACAAGCAGACAGTAACCAGAGGGGAGAAGGGACGAGATAATAGGGCAAAGGATTTCAGGGACTACTATAAAGGACACATGGACAAACCCAAGGGGGAAAGTGGAAGCAAGGGAGGGAGGTGAGTTTGGCTGGGATGGGAAAGACTGGTGGGGGGAAAGCAGACAACTGTAATTGAATAACAATAAAATAATTAAAAATAATAAAAAATAAAAAGATTTCAAATAAACAACCTAACCCTACACCTACAAGAACTCGAAGAACAATGAAGACAACCCAGAGCAAGCAGAAACAAGGAAATAACCAAGATCAGAGCAGAATTAAACAACATAGAGACTAAAAGCAAAGTTCTAAGGATCAATGAATCCAGGAGCTGATTCTTTGAAAAGATATACAATATCAACAAGCCTTTAAGCAGGCTCATCAGGAAAAAAAAGAGAGAGGATCCAAATAAACACAATCAGAAATGAAAGAGGAGAGATTACAACTGATACTGTTGCGGAAAAGTAACTCACACGTGGTAGAGATACAGAAAAATTATCTCACACCAGCACAAAGAGAGTGGCGGGATATAACCCTTTATTTACATGCATGGACTCAGAGGAGAGATTCCAACTCCAAATTCTGAGCCCCAAACAAAGGAGAGGTAGCCTGTTAAAGCGGAATATAGGAGCCAGGAGCGGAAGTTAGGTCTAGCTACCTTATTTGGGAGACAAAGAATAGAGCACAGAGGCTTGGGATGAAGGTTCCAGAGTACAAAAACATTCAGAGATAAAACCTGGAGGTTGTACGTCATTTGTCCCCACCCCTCTTTTGCAGGCAAGAGGTATTTCTGTGGTTCAGCAGCACGGAGGTTGCCTGTAACACTTGGGATGCGGGGAGCGTTGATCGCAAACTAGCAGTTGGAGCGGGCCATTTTTGCTAATGTTTTGTGTAAATGGCAACATTCAGTAAAATTAGGATAACTTTAGTTTTACATATTTTTTTTCAATGAAACTTTTTGTGATTTACTATAAAATGTATACTGAATTATTTTTCTTAAATTTTAAACAGACAAATAC
>PVJI01034836.1:0-10142 GCA_004026765.1 Micronycteris hirsuta | reverse complement strand
GAAAACTTTGCTGGATAGAGTATTCTTGGATGTAGGTCCTTGCCTTTCATGACTTGGAATACTTCTCTCCAGCCCCTTCTTGCCTGTAAGGTCTCTTTTGAGAAATCAGCTGACAGTCTTATGGGAATTCCTTTGTAGGTAACTGTCTCCTTTTCTCTGGCTGCTTCTAAGATTCTCTCCTTATTTTTAATCTTGGGTAATGTAATTATGATGTGTCTTGGTGTGTTCCTCTTTGGATCCAACTTCTTTGGGACTCTCTGAGCTTCCTGGACTTCCCGAAAGTCTATTTCCTTCACCATCTTCGGGAAATTCTCCATCATTATGTGTTCAAATAAGTTTTCAATTCCTTGGATTTCTTCTTCTCCTTCTGGCAGCCCTATGATCCATATGTTGGGCCGTTTACAGATGTCCTGGAGGTTTCTGAGCCCGTCCTCCGTTTTTTGAATTCTTGTTTCTTCATTCTTTTCTGGTTGGATGTTTTTTTCTTTCTGCTGGTCCACTCTGTTGATTTGAGTCCGTTTCCTTCTTATCGCTATTGGTTCCCTGCAGATCTCTCCTCATTTGTTCAAGCAATTTCGATCATTTTTCGTCGAATTCTGTGAGCATCCTGATTACTAGGGTTTTGAACTGAGCATCTGATAGGTTGTCTATCTCTTGGTCGGTTAGTTCTGGAGTTTTGATCTGTTCCTTTCTTTGGGCCATTTTTTTCCCCTCGGTGAGCCTGTTACTGTAAGGAGGGCGGAGCCTTGGGGTTCACCTGGGCAGGGAAACGCACGCTAGTTGGGCTGTGACGCAGCCTGTGGGGGCGGGACCTGAGAGCACAATGGCGCCTGCTCTGCTCTCCACACCCACACTGCCTCCTGCAAGCAATTTGAGCCCCTCTGCGCCGGCTCCGGGGGTCACTCCAGGTCGGTGGACAGGCTGCACAGCTCCAATCCCCCATAGGTCTCCCCAACAAACTCTCCTGTGAGGCCGGGAGTTCCTCCGACCGCCGATTCCACCTCCACAGGTGCTCTCAATCTGCGCCGATGGGTTGTGCCCTGCTTTCTCTCCCAGTTTCTCTGCACGCGAATGTGGACCTACCCGGTCCACCAGTCTTGGTCCTGCTGGGTCCGGATGAGCCGGGCGCTGGCCGCGCTTAGGTCAGGCACCCCCGTCTGGGTGTGCTGCAGCCCCGCGGGAACTGCCCCTCTAACCGCGGTCCTGCCGTCTGCTCACCAGCTCGCCGAGCGCTCTCCCTCTGCCCTGCTCCTCCCGGCTCACCAGACTAGATGAATGTATCTTCTTTAATTCCTTGGTTGTCGGACTTCCTCTCAATTCGATTTTCTGTCAGATCTGGCTATTTTTGTTTAGATAAATTTCTGTTTTTTTCCTTGTTTGGCTGTGCAAGGAGACACGGCACGTTCACCTATGCCGCCATCTTGTCGGAAGTCTCAGGACAGGGATTCTTAACGTGCAGTCCTTGGACCATCAGCAGCAGTAGCAGCCCAACCAGGGAACCTGTTAGAAATACAAATTCTCAGATTCTTGATTCTAGGCCCCGCCTCGGACCTACTGAATCAGAAATTTTGGGGTGGGGCCCAGTTAGCTGCCTTTAATAAGTCCTCTAGGGGATTCTAATATGGGATGAAGGTTAAGTCTCATTGTCTCAAATGATGGAAGAGTTGGCCCCCCTTGCTGGAAGCTCACCAGAGATGCAGCTAATACTAACTGCAGAACTGTCTGAGGCATAATGGTGTGCTATGTTTAAATAGCACTTTTCTCTAAAGTATGTCCATGCTTCTTTAGCTTTTTTATGCCTATAGTGGTCCTGAAATGTAGGTAAGGAGGGTCTGGGATTCTCCTCTGAAAGGTACTCTGATGCTTAGAGAGTTTTTGATCCACACCAATGGTTACACAGCAACTTAGTAAGAGTAGAAGCTAGAACCTGGGTCTCTGGACTCCTGTGGCTATTCTACTAGGCCAGGTTTACCTGATGAATTCTTTGCTAGCTCAGGGCCCCCTCACTTTGTGTGTAGCTGGCAGAGGGCTGGCTCTCTGATCCTCATGGATGAAGTTGGGTCTTTAAGTGACCTTAGCCACAGGCTGGGTGGCTTTGTCAGCTCCCACCAGACAATTTGAGAGTGAAACCTGGCCTGAATGGGCTTTCCAGCATCTCAGGATTGGAGTTCAACAAGATGGACATTCCACATGGACACCAACTCAGGACAGCCTTGGACTTTAAATAGTTCATTCACTCAAATGCCTGGATAAAGGGTAACCTGACTTAAGCTTGTACTCAGTGGCTCAGAAAATGATAAATCACATGTCCATGGTCACCTTGAGATTGCACCACCTAGAAATATATCTTCTGGGCAACTAATTGATTGCAAAAGCTAGAGATGGAGATGTCTCTTTTAGAAGGCACCAAAGATGGGATGGCATTATTCTTAGGAACTAAAAACTTGTCATTCTCTTCCTTGTCCTCAAATCTTCATCTTCTTCAATATTCCCCATCCCATTGAGTAGTACCACCATGCATTTATTACCCAGGCCAGAAATTCAAAGATAATCACTGGCCCTTCCCTATTCTCCTTCCCCACCCCTACCACATCCAGTCAGTCACCAAATCCTGTCCATTTGACCTTCTGATCTTTTCTAAATTCATTTCCACCACTCCTATTTATGTTCAGATTAGATCATCCCCAGCTTGGTCTGTTGCAACATTCTCAACACTGGTCTCCCTGCCTGTACTCTCCACCCTATTTCAATCAGCAAGCAGACTGCAAGCTCTATCCCTCGCTATTCAAAGTATGGTCTGAGGACCCCCAGCACCTGGGACAGACTCTCAGGCCCCACCCCAGACCTACTCCACCAGAACCTACCTTTTAATAAGGTCTCAAGGTGATTTGTAAAATCCAAACTATCTAATGTAGCAAACAGAATTCTTTATGAACTGGCTCTTATCGCCTGTTTTATTCCTCTTACCCACATAATAGTTCAATGATATTGAACTATATAAAATTCTTGAACATGTTGGGCTGCTTGCTTCATTCTTTCAGCAAATATTTATTGAATTTCTGCTCTGTGTCAAGCACTGGGGATAAAGAAAGCAGTGAGCAAAACAGATACCTATCCTTGCTTTCATGGAACTTACACTCTTGTGGTAGGAGACAGTAAATAAATAAAATATATAGTAAGTCAGATGATGTTAATGCCATAGAGGAAGAACAAAAGCAGAATAAAGGTCATAGTGCTATTGAATGGGTGGAGAGGGCTGAAATTTTAAATGAGGTGGTTTCATTTAAAGGGAAGGGCTCACCGAAAATGTGACATTTGAGGAAAGACTCTGGCAGGCAAGGGAATGAGCCACTGAATAGCTGGTGGAAGAATGTGCCAATCAGGAAATAAGTATAAAGGCCCCAAGAGAGGACGGTTTCTAGAATATTCCATCAACAGCAAGTAGGTCAGTGTGTCTAGAGTCATGTTAAGGAAGGGGAAAGTAGTAGGAGATGAGGTTAGAGTGGTGATGTAGGTGAAGAGGAGTTCATATATAGGGCCTCATAGATCATTGTAAGGACTAGGTATTTTGTTCTTAGAGATATGGGTGGCCATTGGAAGGTTTTGAGCAGAGGACTAACAGGATCTCAATTAATGTTTCTAGGGATCACCCAGTTGCTATGGTGAAATGAGACTGTAGGGGACAGGGATAGAAGTAGGAAAACCTGTATGTGATATTTGTAATAATCCAGAGAGAAGATGATAGAGGATTGGGTTAGGATGTTAATAATAAGGATGAAGAAAAGTCATTGGATTCTGGATACATACTGAAGGTAAGCCAACAGGATTTGCTGATGGGACAGATGCGGGCTATGAGAGAAAGGGAGGAGTCAAAGATGGCTCTAAAAATTTTGATTCTTAGATTGATGGATATTTATTGAGAAGAGGAAAACTAGGACAAGGGGTTTTGTGCTTGTTTATTGTTTTGGGGGTGGTGAGGGGAAGTGCTCTTTCCATTATCTATTGTTATGTAACAAACATTCCCAAAACTTAGTGGCTTAAATCAATGACTTACTTTTCTCACAACTGTGTGTGTTGACTGGATTGTTCTTTGTTATGGCCTGAATATTTGTGTTCCCCAAATCTCATATGTTGAAGTCTTAACTTCAATGTGATAGTATTTGGAGATGGGGACCTTTGGGAGATAATTAGGGTTAGATGTGGTCATGACGGTAGGGCTTTCGTGAATAGGATTAACACCCTTATAAGGAGAGGCCAGAGAGATCCCTAGCCCCTTCTATCATGTAAGGACACAGCAAGAAGATGGTCATCTGTGAACTAGGGAGTAAGCTCTCAGCAGCCCCTGAATCTGCTAGTGCATCGATGTAGTGAGGAAATAAATTTCTGTTTATGGTATTTTGCCAACCAGTCCATGGTATTTTGTTATGACAGCCTAAGCTGATTAAAACATTTTTTGTACTGGTTTTGCCTCAGCTCAGCTAAAATGGCTGGGACGGTTGGGCTTCTCTTTCCACATAGCATTTTGTTGTGTGTGTGGGAGGGTTCTTAGGGCAGCGTTCCAAGAGGGAATGTACAGGTTTTTATCAAGTCTTTGATTACATCTTTTTTGATGATTTTCCATTGGAAAAATCAAGTTACATTGCTGAGTCATGTAAGCCACAGGGTTAAATCAGTGTGAGAGGGAATACATAAGGGTGTGGATACTGTGATAGTGTGATTCACTTGAGTTAGTACTGTATCAATTTACCGTAGGAGCCAAGATTAGAAGTTGGGTTTCAGAGTGAGATGCCCTCTAGATATATAAGTTCAGTACTGAGTAGGCTGTGAGCTATGTGGGCCTGGTGTTCAAGGCAGAGATGTGATGGTTGGCATCATCAGCACACAGATTCTATTAAAGCCATGAGATTGGTTGAAATCACCTAGGGAATGGAAGTATATAGGGAAAGAAAAACCTCTTCTACAGCCTGATCCACTCTATCATTTAGAGGTCAGGGTGATGAGGAGGAACCAGTAAAGCAGACGGAGAAGAAGCAGGCTATATGTCAAGAGGAGAATTGAAAGAGCAGTATCCCCGAAGCCGAGTGAAGAATGTTTCAAGAACAAAAGGGAACATAAGATGAGGCCTGAGAATTGATCATTGGATTTAGCAATGGAAAGGTTATATGTGATCTTTCTGGGAGCTATTTTGGTGGAAGCCTAATTAGAGCGAGTTAAGAGAGAATTGGAAGAGAGGAATTCTAGACAGGGAGTATAGACTAGTGCTGTCCAATAAAAACATGTAAGCCACATATGTAATTTCAAATGTTCTAGTAGTCACACTAAAAAAAGGTAAAGAGAAACAGGTGTAATTATTTTTAATAATATACCTTATGTCTTATTTAACTCAATATATTTGAAGTATTATCATTCTAATATGATTAATGTAAAAGTATTACCAGGACATTTTACATCATTTGACATCCAGTGTGTATTTTCACTAACAGTTCCTCTCAATTCAAACAGGGTATATCTCAAGGGCTCAATAGCCACACATGACCAGTAGCTACCATACTGGACAGTATAGTTATAGACAGTACTTTCAAGGAGTTTTGCTATTAAAGGAGAGCAGAGGAATGAGGTAGTTGCAGTGGGAAATGAGGTCAAGTTATTGTTTGTTTTAGAATGGAAGCTAGTACAGTATAGCTTATATGCTATTAGGAATAATCTAATAAAGAAGAAGAAATTGTTGATGTAAGAGAAAAAGGAAAGCTGCTGGAGTGATATTGAGTGGGCAAGAGGGAACAGGATCTGGATGCAAATGGGAGGACTGGCATTGGCTAGGAACCTGGGTAGTTCATCTGTGGTAACAGGGGGTAAACGCTGAGCATATCAGGCCCCAATGCAGATATGATGTTAGATGCAATCATGAGAGCTTATGGAGCATTTTTATCTGATTTCTTTTTTTCTTAGTGAAGTAGAAAGCAAAGTCATTGTTTGCCATCGAGGATGGGATAAACATCTTGAATATCTGAGAAGAGAGGAAAAATATTAAATTGTGGATGAGAGAGTGAGTGGATTGGGGAAATGCAGCATGATTGCCTAGCAACATGAAGGACGTGCTTGAGGTTTGTGATCACAAATTTGAAGTGAGAACAGTCAGTGCAGTATCGTTGTTTTTCTCCAGCCACATTCAACTTTGTAGATACCAGCAGGGAGGAAAAGGAAATTGGAACTTAACCAGATCTGGATTTTTTTTCCAAGATGAGCACAATAATGAGAGGCACAAAAGAATCAAAATTGTATGCTAGAGATAATTAGAATTTAAGGCCATGGAATCTAAGGAGGAAAGACGGAGCCATGAGGGATAGCAAAAGGATGATAGAACCAATGGACTGCATATTCTGGTGAGGTCAAAGAAATGTTGGTGTCAAGGTTACAGAGATTAAGCTGTAAATAGGGAATGCTTGACTTATGGAAGGGCTACAGATATTCATAATTAAAAGGTCTCAGGCATGACTATGACAATGAGTGGCTGAGGTGTGATAGAGGGCAGTACAATTAGAGAAGAAGAGGCCAAGAAACTGAGAGGTCAGGATAGTGGAAGATTCAACTAGAGATATGTTGAAATTATCAAGAAGTACAACAAGAATACTTTTGGAGAGAGTGGTAGCAAGCCAGTTACTAATATCCTCAAGGAATATTGAGGGCCATGACCCATATGCTTTTAGACAAGTGTAAGAGGAGAGGGTAGTGGGTGGTATAGTATGATGGTTGTGAGGTTTTAGGGAGAAAGGAGGAGCAGTGGTCAGGAAACAGCAAAGCAAATAAAGAAATTACCTACTATAGCTATGTGGGCCACAGAACCAAAACCAGTGGCTTTAGAGGGCTAGAGATGAGGCAGGCTCCCATGGGGAATAGTAGGTGGGGTAAGAGCAACAAAATAAAGGAGACATTCAAAGATGTTATTGAAATATTGGGAATTGGGCTAAAGATTTCTCTGTGATTGCATGTCCTGTTCCCTTTCCCTGGAATTCCCTTCCTTACCTTGTACACTTAGAAAACTTTTCTTCATCCTTTACCAGCCAGTTCCTGCTTTGCTACTTTCCTAAAATTGTGATAGCAAAGGTTACCAGTGATCAGTATGTTACCAAACCCAGTGGAAGTTATTTGTCTTTCCTTTACTGTGCCTCTGTAGAGAAGTATGTTCCCAGTTTAATTTTATGTGATGGTGGGAATGTTCTATTTCTGCACTGTCCAATATGGTAGCCACTAGCCATACATGGTTACTGAGTACTTGAAATGTAGTGTGACTGAGGAATGAAATTTCTAATTTATCTAAGTGTAAATTACCCCTGTGGCTAGTGGCAACTTTAATCCTGTCTTCAATCCTGTCTTCTCATGGATCCTCTTCTGGCAACTATTGCTGTTTCCCAGGCTCTGTCCTTGGTCCTTTAATTACATACTGTGGACCATTCCTCATTGATCTTATCCATACTCCAAGCTCTATTTCCATGCCATCTCCTTCTCCTGAGCATTAGATATGAACATCCACAGGCTATTGGAGATGTCTGCTTGGATATCCTATTGACATTCAGTGTCAGCATGCTCCAACCTGAACTCACCTCTCCCCTCAATCAACTCCTCTCAGTTACTCAAGTCATAGATCTAGGAGTCACCCTAGATGTCTCCATGTCAGACAGATTGCCAGGTCTTCTACATCTCCATAGCAGAATCTGAACTGGTCTGTCCTTCTCCAGTCCAACGTCAGCACTGCTGCCACAGCCGTCTAGCTAGCTGAAACATAAACTGACCTTGCACTCCCCTGTTTAAAAACCGCTTAATGGCTTCTCTTTGTTTCTAGGATAAAGGCCAAGTTGCCTAACATGGCAAACAAGGCTCTTCATGACCTCACCTTGCTCTCCTGTCTCTCCAGCTTCATTTGCTGACACAAATCCCCTTCTGCTTTATGCTTCAGACACATCTGCTTGTGATTACATGCGAATAGCATGCTGTTTCAATCTTCCACACCTTTTCTCAGGCTGTACCCACTGCCCAGAATGTCCTTTCCTTTCTTTAAGCTCTTACCCCAAATCCTTCTCGTTCTTCACAACTCACCTCAACTGTTATCTTCTCCAACTACTCTTCCTTGGTGTCCCCATTACTTACTGTGCTTAACTAATTGCACCATCTCATTGTTCACTTGTAAGATGCGGGGTCATTTTCAATGACAGGGATTATCTTTGCTTCCTTATTCTCACTGCCTAGGGTGGAGTCTAGTGCCCAGTGTGCACCTAGTGGATGTTGAGTAAATGTGTAACATGTAGAAGTGAATGAGTTGAAGGTAGCAGGAAGAAGATTGGAGAAGGGAATATCACAGTGCCCACTCTCATCTCCTTGGTGCAAGTCCTTTCTGGGTGGGATGATAGAATGAGTGAAAGGGCCCTTGGGAGCGAGCCTCTCTGGTGTCTTCACTGCTGGTGGTACAATTGAATTCTTTTCCAGTACCCATAAAGCTTCTTTCTGGCAGAAATCAATTATCTAGCTTTCAGAAAAAGCTATTATCTAGGTTTTCCCTTACCTTTAGTGCTGAAATGCTTCTATCCTCCTAGGACAGAAGATGCTAGCAGAAAATGTCACTTTTTTTCCTTAAAGTAGAAAAAAGTTTCATGTGTTTAATATTTTTGAAAGTGTTTAACTTTCTATTTTTCCCTTAGAAGAAAACTGATTTTTTTCACTGGGATTATCCTAGGGCTACATCCAGGTACAGGATATAGAAAAAAAGAATGATGCGTGTTTACATATGATTTGCATATATCTGTGTGGATTGGGTCATCTTCTCAGGGTGTTTTTGTTTTTTCTTTGTCTTTCGAAGAAATTGAATATTTGATCATTTTTGCAATGAAAACAACCAGCAACAGTAAAAAGGCAGTGGAGACCACAGTCAAGTCTCCCTTCCTAGAGAAGATCACCTTTTATAAGATTCCCTCTCTTCTAGTCTTTTATGAGATTTTGGATGCCTGTGGTAGGCATGGTAAAAATAGCAGCCAGGGTACCTGCTATATTTACTTTTCTATATGTTCTACTCTGCAGCTTCGAAATGGAGAGGTTAACTCCAGTCTATGTAGGGAAAACAGGATTAGAGGGACAGCACAATTTTCCCAAGGTCACCCTTGTGGGCAGTGGCAGAGACAAGATTCAAACCCAAAGCTGTCTGACTGCAAACCTTTTGTTTTAAACAATTAAGCTGTATTTTCCATCATTGATGTACTGTTTAGTGTTCTGTCTTTTACACTCACCATTACTAGCCAGGGACTTAGTTTGTCACTCTGTCATTTGAATGACAATGGACTGTCACACAATATTGAGATACCAGAGTTAACTTATTTCCCCATTTGCTTTGTTTCCAGTTTCTCAAGATTATAGGCAGTGCAGATGTAAACATCTTTGTACAAATAAGAGCGATTTCTTGGGTTTTTGTTTTTTAGGTATTTGATGGTAGTCCTAAAAGTAGGATTGTTGAGCCAGAAAGTCGGTGCCCTTCATTCACCCATACAGTGGTCATTTTCTAAGTGCTTACTGTGTACCAGGTCCTGGAAGTGAAGAGGTCATTCAGAAATGGCCCCTTCCTCAGGGAGCTAACAGTGTCGTGTAGCACAGATGATACAATACAGAGGGAATGATTCTAAAGTGGGGGTTTGGACAAGAAACAGTGAGAACACCGAGAAACATGGCCTCTGGTGATGTCTGAGTGTTCCCTTTCCCCCATGTAACAGAGCAGGGCAGGGAGGAGCACAATGAGAGGGGGCTGCCCAGCAATTGAATCGTTATCCAGCTTTTCCCAGGTCTGTGGCTAAGGTGCCTCCTGGATGAGGACACTTTCCCCATCTGTTCCTTTCCTGCAGCTGCCATTACTGCCCAGCTACACTAGGCTTAGCCTAGTAGAAGGTAGACAGCAGAGACATGTGGGGGAAATGGCTTGGGGCTCAAGGAGTGGTATGAATGGCAGTCCTCTAGGTCCCCTCTTCCCTTTTATATAAGCCCCCAGAAGCCACAGTGACAACATGGTGACCAGTTCCCACTCATTTAGCAAATAAGAAAGTGCGCGAAGCATAAGTAAGTACATAGCTCAATGTGTTCACAAACCCACTACTGTGCTAGATGCT